>JAPMOB010223646.1:0-24840 GCA_029875015.1 Lepomis gibbosus
TTATTTTTAGTCGACTAATCATTGCGCAGGGCAGGACTTTGGTCGACTAAGGATTTCTTTGGTTGACTACAGCCCTATTAGTTATATATTTTTAAACAAGCTATATGTATAACATGATGTTATACCTTTTTATATTATTTATAAACTACAATTGAGACCAGTGCACCAGTGTATTGTGCGTATAGCAATTTTAGCATAAAATTAAATAAATGTATTATTATTTAATTGGTTAATCCAGCATTAAATCATGTGCCTAACAGACAGTTGTAGGCCTTATTGTCCCTATTGGTTTTACATCATTCTTTGACTGTTATGTAACGTGATAAATGTCTTACATTTTATGAGGTATTAAAAAGTCCTCAATTTAATTCAGTGAACTCCTGATTGTGCTTTTCACAACATAACAAACTCAGTCTCCATCATCTCTTACCGCTGCTCTCTCTGTTCTTCATCCCTCTCTCCTCATTGTCCCCTATTTCTACCAGGAACACGTCCCTCCCTACGACGTGGTGCCCTCTATGAGGCCGGTGGTCCTCGTGGGACCATCGCTGAAGGGCTATGAGGTCAGCTTCTCCCTGTTTCACCTCCAGCCACCAGAGAATGACACACTGCGTTCTTTTTCTCTGTTAAAACTCCTTCTGCAGTGCTGCATTTGTTGTTTGAATCAGAATCAACTTTATGGGACAATAATATATTATCATAAAAGTTTTTTGTAGATGCTGCTTAGGCCAAGATGTTATGCACAATAACTTCATGGAATGCATACAACTATTTGCAGCATAAAATAGTAAACGGTCTCTAATGAGTCTAAGTGAATGTACCACTTTAACATTTAAACATTTAAGGGTGGAAATCTAAAATAAAGCAGATATTTTACACCTGCTCAACACATTGTCCAATAATCCTTACATGTACCTTATGAACTTCTCATGAGGGCCAGGCTCTGGAAGAAAACAAACACCGTTTTCTTAATTTTGAATGTTAAATGTATAAGTTAAGTAACTCTTTTGAGTGAATTGTACTTGTCGAAGTAGTTATAATAGTAGTCAAATACATTTTGGAGGACAAATCAATACTTCTACTACGTTACAATTGCATACATCTGCTTTGTCACACTACATTTATTATTTTTTATACTCATGTAGTATAAAATGTATGTGGAGATTTTATGATCAAAATTATTATTTGAAATTTCATCACAGATTGACAGATTGTTCACTTCTTCACCTTGTTTTTTTTACTAATGAATTTACTTACTACTCATATTTTTTTAACACTTACTCTTACTTAAGTAACTTCTACTTGAGTACAGTTTTTATGTACTTTACCCTCTTCTGTATACATGTCTATGTTCAGTAATACAGTCTGCTTAGATTCACCTTTGACAGTAATGGATATTATGTACATTTCACTGTTCATGAATGATGGTGATGGAATGTGGAAAGAAGCTGTTCTTCTATCTGATTGATTGGTATCCTAACGTTAAACTAAAGGAGGAGGTTTGTGTTGGGTCTGTTAAAACAAGTCTGCTTCTTTCCTCTTATTGTCCCACCTAGGTGACGGATATGATGCAGAAAGCTCTTTTTGACTTCCTGAAACACAGATTTGAGGGAAGGTCAGTAAAAGATTACAGAATCATCTTCTATTAGCTGTAGGAAAGTAAGCACATTTAATAAATCTCATTAAAACGTTTCACTGCATTTTTTTTCCTTTCTGCATTTGCGACTGTCCACAGAATCTCAATCACCCGTGTAACTGCTGACCTGTCTCTAGCCAAGAGATCTGTCCTCAACAAAAGACCCATAATGGAGAGATCCAACACTCGCTCCAGCTTAGGTGCTAATGTCAGCATGAAAATAATCTTTTGGAATGAAGCAATGAGTTTAAACATGCATATAATCAAATGTGTCTTGTCTGTGCAGCGGAGGTTCAGAGTGAGATTGAGAGAATATTTGAGCTCGCCAAAACCCTGCAGCTGGTGATTCTGGACGCGGACACCATCAACCATCCCGCACAGCTAGCCAAAACCTCCCTCGCGCCCATCATTGTCTATGTGAAGGTTTCCTCGCCAAAGGTACATAAGGATACGTCACTCACGAACGTTGGCTTCAGGCTGCGTCATCCACCTTGACCTTGACCTTTATCTTTACCTTTCTCTCAGGTGCTCCAGAGGCTGGTCAAATCCAGGGGGAAGTCTCAGAGTAAGCACCTGAATGTGCAGATGATGGCTGCAGACAAACTCTCTCAGTGCCCCCCTGTGAGTAGAGGAGGAAGCGGTGGATTTTTTTCAAGTGTTATAATGTTTGGTTGTTCCTAATCAACCTGTACAATATGTATATCTTTTATGAAAAGGTCACATTTATAAGGGGAAGAGGGGTTAGGAAACTGTGCAGCACCTACCACAAAACAATTGAGGCTTATATTTTAGCCATGCTAGCGGCGCCACTCTAGGGGTGCGATGTCGTCTGCTCAGTTTGCCTCTTTTCATTCAGACTGAAATATCTCAATATAATTTAGATGCCACACAATTTTATGGTGGTTCCATGGAGTTCTGAGGAAGAAGCCCACTCACTTTTGTGATTCCCTGACTTTTACTCTAGTGCCATCATCAGGTTGACATTTTTGAAATAACAAGAATTAATTGTCCACAGAGAATGGACTGAAATACCTTTGATCCCCTGACTTTTTATGTAGCGCCATCATCAGATCAAAATTTGAATTTGTACTTTATTTGTACTTTATGGTTTGTGACCAATTATCTGCAAAACTAATGACATTCCCATCAGTGTCAGCTTCACTTTTTTGTTTAGTGCTAATTAGCATGCATGCTAATTAAAGTGTTAGCATGCTAACCTGCTAACCTAACATGGCTAACATTTTACCTCTTTAACATCAACATGTTAGCTTTGTCATTGTGAGCATGTTAGCTTAAAGCAGCATTGTACCTAAGTATAGCCTCACAGAGCTGCTAGCGTGGTTGTGGAGTAATCGCCTAATTGCATACACAAGGTGTTTGCACTTAAGCGGTTCTCATTGTGGTAATCATATCATGACAATATGTACAAATCCAAAGAATATGTTTCAAACAAACCCAGCAACAAAAAATAATTCATTTGGTCCTTTGTTCCCATGTATATATACAGCACGTTTGTTTTTGCCCCCATTCATCATGAGCTGAACTCAAAGATCTAAGACTTTCTCTATGTACACAAAAGGCCTTTTCTCTCAAATATTGTTAACAAATCTGTCAAAATCTGTGTTAGCGAGCACTTCTCCTTTGCCAAGATAATCCATCAACCTCACAGGTGTGGCATGTCAAGATGCTGATCAGCTCATGATGAATGGGGGTAAAAACAAAAGTGTTGCATTTATAATATTGTTCAGTGTATTTATAAAATGTATTTTTTGTTGACCTAACTGTCAGGTAATGAATAACATTATGATCCTTTACACACACACACACACAAAATACGTATATTTAAAATTAACATGGTTAATTAACAGTTGTAAACCTTTACAGTGAAATTGGTATATTTTGGAATTTTTTTTCCCCAGTTCTGTCAGCTGCTGGAGGAAACAATATGTATTTCCATGGGAGCCAATATCTTTGATTTTCTTTTGTTCACATGTAGGAGATGTTTGATGTCATTTTGGATGAGAACCAGCTGGAAGATGCTTGCGAGCATTTGGCTGAATACATGGAGGTCTACTGGCGTGCCACTCACCTCCCAGGCAACACCCCTCTCAACCCCTTATTGGAGCAGAGTCTGATGACCCCGCCTTCTGCCATCTCCAGCTTACAGGTGTGCTTGACCTGTTTAAAAGAACAGGAGAGCATGAAAATACTTTAAATACTGTTTTAAAGACTTTTAAGTAGGAATCCTGTTTTGAACATGTTGTATGTTGTCACTGTCTTTAGCAGCTCTTCCCATCTCAGATACTCACTCTTTTGTTTTTATTTGATTGTCTCCAGTTGTCTTGTCTGTCCTCTCATCCATGCTTAACATTTTTGCAGTTTTCTGAAACACAGGAATTAATTGAATGATCGCTTACAAAATGGGGTGAGTAGTAGGGTTTATATATATATATACATACATGTACTGTATATATATATATATATTTATATTTGCACTCTCAACCCCAACAATCCCTCCTTATGCACCTCCCGACACTTGAACAGCGGCTGAGACGGTGAATGAACAGCATTTTATTCATTCAGATCTCACCACAGATAATATGACGTGTTTTTCATCACTGCACCCTGCCTCCTTTCCTTTAGTTGATGCTCTCAGGTGAATCGCCTCTCCACAAGAATGGGAGAAAATTCACAAAGCAACTTTAATTGAACACCACAACTGAGTACATTGTGTTTGAAAGTGGTAAAACGCTTGCATGAAATGTCAAAATCTGACCAATTGTTCTCTATTTTAAATCTGCGTTGAACCTTTTCCAAGCATGCTGTGAGGCACACACAATGCTATCTTGCTAATAATGCTAATAAATGGCATATGTTTGATGCTTAAATAATGTGTTCACCTGAACTAAATGCATCATTTACACAACAAAGACCATAACATCAGTGCAACAACATTGTATGTCCAGGAGTAACCTCCTGACCATCCATTCAGCTGTTTCACTGTCATTTCTTTCGTTCTGCGTCTATTGTTTAATCAGTTTACACACAAACAAAACCCTGTAAACACTTAACAAAATAGGACTTTGAAGAGACTTTACCAACACTGCTGCACTGCTGCATGCCAGTTATTAACATCCTCAACCCCCGTATTATTGTACAGTTTTGTCTTAATTCTGTTACTTAACTTGCAGATTGTGATGGCTGGCCCTTATTCTGCCTGCAGGCTATGTTTAGAATAAACCATTATGATTTCCCTCAATGTTCCTTGTGACATTTTAGAAACTTTCTAAAACACAATTTTAAAGGAATATTTCTTTGAGCTGTGCATTTGCGCTCAGATGATTTAACTTCTTTGTGACTTGTAGCTTTAAACCCTGGAAATGGCGACTCAGCACTCATAAAACGTTGAATATTAACTACCTCTGCAGATATGGACCAAATGTGTTTTAGCGGTATGCCATCTATAGCTGAAATGATTAACTGATTAACTGATTATCAGAAAAATGATCAGTCCTTTTTTTAGCCATGCTGCTACTTGATGGATTGGTACAATCAGCACCACCATGATGTTGACATTTTTGTTTTTTAGTGAAACGCCTCAAACAACTATTGGATGGATCGCCATGAATTTAGTCATTTAGCAAACACCCACATGTTAGCATATATTTAGCATATATAAAATGGGTCAAATATCCCAATAACCCATGATTAATTAGACCATGCACCTAATCCATTTTTTATTGCTTTGAAGTCATGTATTTTCTTCCTTTTTTATTCATAAAACCTCTGTGGGATAGCTCCTTTATACCAAGCAGTCCCCGCACGCCGAATCATAGCTCCTATTAATTTTAATAGTGATGTTGTTTTTTATAACATTTATCAAATGCTGATTTAATGCTGAAAAATGCTGCTAACTGGCATCGCAAGTGGTATTTTGTTGCAGTGTTTGTAATTAAAGAGTAAATTATGTATTTTTATACTTTTTTCCCCATGTCTCTCTTAAACAATATTGACACGCCCACATTTAGTTTGTAACAGTTATTGTTTGCTGTGATTGTTCCTCCTGGTTATGTACTGGGTGTAAAGAGATTCCAGTTCAGGAGACACGGTGATAATTAATGACACAAATTAAATATTTGTGTAAATATCCTACGGCGAGGAAGCACAGTCTGTGGAAACCCCAAAAAGAGAAATTCTTACATAAGCCTATAAGATGCCCACTTTATTTTACTCATTAGGTTAGCTTCAGCGTTGGTTTTATTCCCATATCTCTTACATTGCAAATCCTTTAGCAAGGAATGTGTTTGTAGGCAGTGTGGACAGGAGGGAAAATTTCAGCAACCAGTAACATTTTTCAACATACATATGGGCATGCGAGTGTTGTTTTGAGATAGATTTGAAACTTTTCCTTCAAATTCCTTCTTGGAATGGAGTGTTGGCATTATTCTGTCCACCGTCTGTGTGTTTGCGGTCTGTGAAAACTTGCCATGGCAGAACATACCATGCCATGGTGTGTCGTTAGAGGGGGAAAAAGGTTACCAGAAAGTATGAAGCTACTTTTAGATGCTGTCCTGTTTTCAGCACTGTCTTTTGAATCCTCCAGAACCAGAATAAGAACCAGCCGCAGCCTCGTGAGGCGGTGGGCTTGGAAGGAGACGAGGAGGAGGCAGGCGAGGAGGCCCACTCCCCCTTGGAGCAGGACAGTCTTATGCCGTCTGACGAGGCCAGCGACTCCCTGTCTCGCGGCCGGAGGGGGAGCCCGTGTCACAGGGGAGGTGAGGAGGACGAAGAGGAGGAGGAGGAGGAGGAAGAAGAAGAGGAGGAGGAGGATGATGAGTATGCCTCCCCCTGCCATGCTCGCACATACAGGGACATGTACCCCCCTCACCGTGGGCACACAGGCAGTGCCCACAGTGCCAATGGGCACGAGTCACAGGACAGGCTGCTCCAACGCGAAGCTCAGCAAGGTCACAACCAGAGGAACAACCGCCAGCGCAGCCGCCCCTGGCCCCGAGACACCTACTGAGGAACAAGGGCTCCCCCTCCCCTGACATCAGCACCAAGATCACCCTGAGCCCTCCGATCGTCGCACGTTCCCAAACAAACGACTTAGAGATGGAAAAATTTCCCCCATTATCAGTCCAAACTTAAATATGAAACAGACGCAAAATTTAAGTAAAAGTTTTAAGTAAAAACTATAGGTCTATTTTTAAAGTATTTCCAGTCGCACTCTTCCAGACTCCCAGTTTATATAAACCGAGGGGGATGTAACGACCTCTCCAGATTCAGATAAAAGTCAACAGGGCTACTCACCTCTGCAATGGAAAGGTTTCAGGCTACCAGCTCTACGCAAACTCAAACTTTAGCTGCTTTGCCTAAGGTTTCTCTATTGTAGGATGTCTCATATACTGGCCTTAAAATTCCTAAGACTTTTAAACTCTCTTTACTATTGCATGTATGAGTATAATTATTTTAAGACTATTTGCACATCACGTCAGAACAGGAACTGAATGATCTTTACGGATAAACTAATGTAGGAATGTCTACTGTTGAATCCATTTATGGGAAATTGTAATGCATTTGTTTCCAATGTATATACTGAATGGGCACCTAGTTTTGTTTCATTGCTACTATATTTGTTTGATTCTGTTAATATGGACTTGTTTGTTTCAGAGAAATGTTGCCACCCAATTGTTCAGTCAGTTTGTACTCTGAAGACGGTGAACGGCACGTGGGAGACACACACACACAGTAAAGTAAGCTGGTATGAAGCTGCAGTACAGCGTCAGTGTCACCTACAGTTCAGTACAGTACTTTCTGGGCATCGCTTGTCTTTGCTGTTGCACAATCACTCTCTTAACACCTCTAAAAAAAATCTAAAAATGGGCACAGAGAATGTAAACACAACTGAGAAAGGGAATGTTGTCTTTTTAAAAGGGTGAATTATTTGCCAAACTGCTTGTTTACATTGAATCATTCACATATATCAAGCACACGCTGCACAGCCGCAGCTCCTCCTCGAATCCAGGCTTCAGAGAATGTAAGCTTGCATGCCTTTTGCACCTCCAAAGCACCATCCGGTGTCTCCACCCCAACCGATCACCCTGTAATTCGATTGTAGCACGTTATTGATTGTAGCATCCAAGGTTTCTACACTTATCTCAACCCCGTCCCCTCCCCTTTGTACGTCTTTGCCAAACATTGTTTGTGTACTGCAGGTTTTACAGTTGACTAGGTTTTTACCAAGGCAGATCTCAGGTGTAAGTCCTACACGATCATCGCGCTAGACTCCATATAACGAATGTGTCGTGTTCCCGAAGGACTCGTAGCACCCGTGACACAACGTCATTCTGTTCCTGCACCATTACTAGTCCGCGAGCAGATGAAGAGTTTTGGACGTGATGCTGACGAGCAGCGACCTGCTCCTGTTCACACACAGTGTCGATACTGTTATCAGCCGGCTTTAGGAATGACTGGTTTACTGCTTCCATGTGTCACAGGTATCTCTCTATCCAGTGTTCTGTATATTTTGAAAAGAGAAAAAAATCAGCATGATTGAAGGAAAAAATAGAAAAAAAATCTATGCAAGTGTTGCATGAAAATCTGATTTTCTTTTTACAGTTAAGTATTTTAGTAATGCATTAATTCTGATTCTCCTCGTTGTCTTGTAGTGATAGTCTTGTCTATGGGGCTACTCACTCCTCACACCACATTATTACTAAAAATCAGAATGCATCAGTTTATTTATCCACAAAGCTTAATATTGGGGACATTTTTTTCCCACACACACTTTATTGGCTGGACCCTGGTTGACGCACTTTTAAAAGTCACTCACTAAAAAACTGTCCCGGCCCCAGATCAAGCCTCTTTTTTTTTCTTCTTTTTTTGTGATAAATAAAAAAATGAGTGAATTATTTCAGCCCTGCATGTCTTAGTTCACCAATTAGCTATGTTCATTATATTTTGGCAGAGTATCTTTTTCAAAGCGGACCAATTTAGCAACTGATACAGCAGTTGAGGTTTTTCAATTTATTAAGCACAATTTTTACAAGGGTTATAATTTAGTTTCCTCTGTCTTATTCTGTATGCAATACTAAGCCTAACATTGAAAAACGTTAAAACGCCTTAGACCATCTGGACTTCCTCTTTTTGTGTGAGTAGAAAAAAAAAGAAAATTTGCACTACTTTTTTTTGGGATGGTTGCTTTGTAATGCAATAACTGCACTAAATATAACCGTGTATCCACCAGATTACCACAGCGTGCTAGCGTGACCCAACACGCCTCTTCCCTCTATTTATCAAAAGAGACAGCAAATGTGTAAAAAGTGAGACATTTCCTGCCTGATGCTGTATAGAATGCTTTCTATTTGAAAATAGATTTACAATGCTAAATAAAAGATGACCTAAACAAAATAAACATGACATTTTATGTACTTTTAATTGTTTGTGTCCTTTTCTTGTGTTCTACTACTATACACTCAAACTTTTGGTACAGACATTCACCATCCCCAGAGTTTATTATGGGGAGGGGGGTACAGACAAATAAGTTCAAAATTTAAATTTGTACAATACTTAAATGACTACACTTGGTAATCATTATACCTGCTAAACATCAGTACGTTACTGTTGCTATGCAAAAGTGTTATCCTGAAAGCTTAGTGGTCGACTTTTATAAAGTATTGAAATACTTAATGTTGTCTGTTCAAAATTGTACTCTGATTATTTTGGGTGTCTCCTTTTCCATCTGCAAGAGCACGCTACATTCATGTCCCCATACATAAGGGTTTCTGGGAACACCTGTTCATTAAAGCCCCTGAAAACTAAAATAAGCAAAAGTCAAGTTTTTCACTCTAAACTCTAGCAACACTGGCAATGCAAAGTACACAACTGTCATCACATTTGGATGCAAATGGTGCAGAGAAATACATGATATTGCATTTTTCCAAATGAGTCCTGTCCCTTTAAAATCTGTGAGAAAGTTAAGAACAAATAGACTAAATTTAAAAATCCCTCATTTGAAACCTTTGAAACTGTTTCAACTTTGGCACCTGTAAAAAGAGGAACAGGAGTAATGTTGAGTTTTTATTAAAAGCCTTTATTAGTTACATGGCTTGTTCGTAATTATTAATCATCTTTGGCAGGTGACTCACATTAAAAACATACTGTACATGAATAACTTATGTACAGTATGTTTTTTTTTTTTTAATTTGAGTTAATGACCATTTTTACCCTGATTGTTGTTTTGGTGAATGAACACATTACCTCGCACCACCTGTTGTCATCCAAGCAGGACACACACCTAAATGATACAGTGCATATAAAAATAATGCCAGAAAAAAAAGGGTCAGAATCAAGTTTCATCTCCTGATCTGACGTATGATTAAAAGCTGCCAAGATCAAAACCAGCTGAGTGTTTTTTAATAACACTTCCACACATTACTCCTGCTCCTCTATGTGCAAGTGCATGAATTTTGCTCTTTTGTACAAATTTGAAGATCTTTTTCTGCATTCTGCAACATTTACTCATCGATGACACCACTATTTGTTCAGACTAAAAAGAAAAAGACTTTGTGTCACAGATAAATTTGACAAATTTACTGTATTCACTTCATACAAATGTTTATATTTAAAATGATGAAATGCAATTTAGCTAGTGGATGCATCTGAAGCGAAGGAAACAGCCATCACTCCTGGCATTGGTCTCTTTAACAGTCAGGAAACTATGATAACAGACAAATAATAAAATGCACTTACTACTCATCTACACTCACATCCTGGCTGGTATTTATCACATTTGATATGAAGAGTAGCAATTAAACAGTGCATATCAGTTACATCACATCAGGGTCCTGCTCCCTGATTCTGGCTCTTGTTTACAGAAGCAAAACAGACTTCTACCACGAGTCCTCATTTACACATTTTTTAACTGAGTAAAACATTTGAGCCAGACAATCCCCAAACCAGTGCTTGATGGTTCTGCACCAGTTAACAATGTGCTCTTTTCTACCAACAGACTGGCTGAAAAGACGAACACGGGAAGGCAAGGTGGAAAAAGAAACAGAAGAAATGATCTGCAGACCAAATCATGAAAGTAAAACAAATGGATATTGTGGAGAGATCCAACATGATACAACAGTATGAAACCCAGTTGTGTGTGTGTGTATGTTCAAGTGGATAGAGTCCGGGATAAATCAGGCAAAGATGGTCTCCTCTCGTCTCTTTTTGGTCAGAATAGTTCCAGGTTTGTGCTGAGCGTCCGGGTGGTTGGTGAGCTCTGGAGGGCAGGTGGAAACCGGGCTCTCGAGGATGGCTTGCTTCAGGTCGTAGAACACAGCCGAGTCCTCTTTAGTGAGGAAGGTCATGGCCACGCCACTCTTACCAGCACGACCCGTACGACCGATACGATGGATGTAGTCTGCAGGGAGAAGAGGAGAAAACAAGACACTTCGTCATTCGAGTGAAACAACACTAGTGGTCTTGTTTTCACAAAATAAATATGTTGAAAGTGAAGAAAAAGACACGTAATGAGGCTTCTTACCTTCAATGTTCTTAGCCATGTCGTAGTTAAGCACCATGGACACATCGTGGATATCGATACCTCGACCAGCAACGTCTGTAGCCACCAAGATGTCTTTGGCTCCTGCCTTGAGATTGGACAGCGCAAACTCTCTCTGCTCCTGGCCTTTGCCCCCGTGCAGCGTGCAAGCATTGTACTGTGTGAAGAAGAGGCCACTGAGGTTAAATTTTCTTTTATACTTATATTTAAAGAAATCCTGACACCATTATAATAATAATACATTTAATTTGTATTGCACTCTATATTTGCGCAAATCTCAAAGTTCTACATGATAAAACAGGTAAGTTCTAAAAAAAAGAAAAACAACATTAGTTGTCAACTATTAAATATTTGACCAACTATTTTGATGAATCAAGACAAAATGTCCAAATTCTCTGATTTCAGCTTCTCAAATGTGAATATTTTCTGTTTTTTTGGCCCTCTATGACCCCATTTACACCTGGCATTAAAATGCATCTAGTATCTTGATTTTAACCTGATTACACTTACACCTGGTAATAATATTTGATTGATTGATTAATTTAATTTAATGACCACACGGCCAAGCTGGTGGAATTTGTTTCCAGTACAGCTTTTTGATACAGGTCCCAACATTTAGACAATAGATATTTAGACATTAACATATAAAGTAACATACATGTACATACAGACACCACATTACTATATATAATACATAATACATGAGGAGTCATTCTTAATCCACTGTCCTCAGCGTTCGGAGATCAGAGATATAAGTCTCCTTTCTGTTATTTTAGTAGTTCATATTGAGTCTAATTGAAAACGCAACAATACATTCTGTTCACCAAAACAAGTATGTTCAATGAACGGCACTCTTTAAGTGCTTTCAGGCACAAAACTGTATGGACACACTGCCTGTAGGCACAGTCAATTATTTTATTTGTGGAAGATTGCGACCAGTACGTATTTCCCCCCACGTGGTTGTCTGTGGATTGATGACGCAATTGCATTTACACTTGTGTTTAATGAAAAGCGCTGTGGTGATAACTGTTGTGATTTGGCGATGTATAAATAAAATTGAATTGAATTGAATAATGCAATCACAAGCATGGTTTGGCTGATCAATCACAATTCGTCCTTAATGCATCTCAGGTGCATTTGCACTGAGTACTTTCAAGTGGTTTATTATGGACAATTTATGGTCCAAACGATGAATTGACTAATCGAGAAAAATTAAAAATCGATCATCAAAATAATAGTTAAGTGCAGCCTTACTATACAGGAATCTACAGCCACAGTGAAGATTAACAAAGACACAGTGAAGCTTTGAACTTCTAACGTGATTAGTTTGATATTTCAGTAAAGCCAGCCTGGCTAAAAACGAAGCAACATTTACATTAACTACACTTTTTTATTACATTTCTATACTCATCAGAAAGAGAAGAAATAAGCAATAAACATTGCTATAAACACACACTGTTGAATTTGCAGTTATCTGTTACTGTTACTTATTAAGTCATAAACATTTTATGTAAAAAATGTAAAGTTTTAGGCGCTTTAAGAAGTTTTGAAAACAGTGTTCTTGTCTACGGTGACTTACCCCCATCTTCTCCAGAGACTTGGCCAGCACGTCGCAACCCTTCTTCTGGTTGACAAAGATGATGATGGGAGGCTCGAAGCCATGCGACAATACCTCCAGCAGCTTCTTCCTGCACCACACATAATGCAAAGCCACTCAGTGAGACACTCTTGGGCAAATAAACAGGATGTTCGATGTTTACAGTTATACGTTTATATCTGTCTCACCTCTTCTCTCCCTCGGACATAAGCATGACTTTCTGCTCCACTCTCTCGTGAGGTTTGCCAGCAGACCCGATGTACACCACAGCAGGACGCCTCAAGTAGCTCCGGGCCAGTCTCTCCACAGCGGCAGGCATCGTAGCTGTGAACATGACCGTCTGAAAGGTGCAAACAAAAACAAATAAACACAGTTTGAAAACACAAACAGTGAGAGCATCTGGCACCTACAAACAGTCTTGTTTATAAAATGTTTGCAGACATCTGACAGATAAACATACTTGTCTGTATTTATGTTTTCCAGATTCAAAGTTCATCATCATCTTCTCAGGGTCCTCTGCTTCCTCGGTGTCTGGCTTCTGATTGGTCACTGGGATGTACTCCAGAATTTTTTGGACGTCGGGCTCGAAGCCCATGTCTATCATACGATCGGCCTCATCCAGTACCACGTAGGTACAGCGGCCTAGGACCAGGTACCGGTTCTCCAGCACGTCGATCAGACGACCAGGGGTAGCGATCACAATCTGTTAAGACCGGGAACACGTACAGTCAGTGAATGTGTGTGTTTTGTGTTCCCATAGCATTGTCACCTTATGAATGTACAGGCTGAGTGGGCTTCCTGCCGAGTGAGTACTGTGTTTGAAATTATGTTTTTGATAAATTCATAAAGAAACAGCTTCTAAGAATCATTTTTACCAACCAATTATCATGTTGTGTTGAAACAATGTGAAACTGTTTTGTCCACAAACTTTGAAACTGGGTCTGGTCTTTTAGCGAAGTCACTACATGTCTTACCACAGAGCCTCCATTTACACATGGTATTAACATGCTGACCTGTATCTGGATAATGACATCTGATCCAAGGACCTTTGCATTTACACCTGGTGTTAAAACATTGATATGCATTTTTATTGATCTAGACATGCTATCCAGATACAGACATTAGGAAGGCAATTTAAAACCTGGAAACACAGTCAAAAATATCAAGGCAGGGCACATATGTACTCCTTTTTACAGAGATATAAGGATCCTGTTCTTTTGACTATAGTTTATTTACATTTTTACAATTGCTTCTATATTAATGTCTATTGTCTGCTATGTAGCAGAAGGGACTAAACTAATGCTTGAAATAAGGTTCCATTTTATTTTATTTTTTTAACTACAATTCCCATAAGACTTTTTGGGAAGCAAGCAGGAAGTAAAATGTTGCTAAGGAGTCGGTCATTTTTAAGCCTTTATTTGTTTACATTTTGGCAAATTTAGCAAATAAAAATATGGTGAATTAGCTATTAGCAGTATATGTCTACAATGTAAACATGTTCTGATAAACTACATAATTCTTTTACTGAAGTAATAAGGAGGTTCTTTTCTCTATAAATTTCTAGGCATATTTATTCAATGTTTATCCATGACAATAAACATATTTATATGTTTATGAGTAGATGTCATGCATGTATGTATGTATATACTAACTGTATGTGTATCAAGTCTGTGTATTCTTATTTAGAGCTTATTGTAGTGAGAATTTAAGTAAGAATAACTTATTTACTCAACATTTTGAGACAAACATGTTCACAAAGAGTAAGAGAAGTGATTTGAATTTTACTGTGTCAAAATGAGACCATTACCAATTAGACATGAGAAACAGATTTGTCTTAGCATGATGCTAACTTTAGACACTTAGATTGATTATCTTGATACTGTTTCAGCTGTTTTTCTACTTGTCCAAGAAACGCTCCTATAAATGCTACATGTTTCACCTCACAGCCCATCCTGAGACGGAAGCCCTGGTCCTCTCTGGAGATTCCTCCAATCACTGCCACTGTGCGGATGCCGAGCGGTTTACCGAACTTGATGGTCTCCTCTTCAATCTGCTGCGCCAACTCACGAGTCGGGGCCAGGATCACAGCATACGGACCCTGGTCTGAGTCTTCAATCCTGCACAGAGAGCCAATCAGAGAGAAGATGAATGTAACAGATGCTTATCCAAGTAAAAAAAAATGTGTACAGGCAAACATAAAATCTTGGAAAATTTTAATCTTGGAGATTATTTAAGGGTTACCTGTCAATCTTTGGCAGGGTGGTGATCCAGACCAGCAGTGGAATCAGGAAAGCAGCTGTTTTACCACTACCTGTCTCAGCAACACCAATGATGTCACGGTTCTGTAAACCAATAGGAATGGCCTGCCTCTGAATAGGTGTCGGATCCTGGATTTAAAAGAAAGAAGTTAATATTCGTGATTACATCGACTTAAACAACGCATCAAACTAAAACATATCTGATCTTATCTGTTTGTCAAAGTTACAACAATCTAATTCTCCACCACTCTGTGTTGCTCTTATGGAAACTTCCACATGGAGGCTCGAGCGAGCTGACCTTGTAGCCACATTTGTCGATGACCTCCAGGATGTGTGCGGGCAGCGAATACTCCTTCCAGTTCCTGATGGGGTTCGGGATCTTTCCTCCCTTGGTGGTGATGCTGTAGTCCTCTCTGAAGATTCGCCAGTCTCTGTCCGTCATCTCGTCCAGCTTCTTCTGAGACCAATGTCTGTCGTCCCAGCGCTGCTTGGCTTCCTTCTTTCGCATCTTCTTCAGTCTTACCCTGAGAGGAGCAGAGAATAAACATTAGATGGCGTCTCCCTTCACTTACAACCACCTTCCTGTCAGTTTTATTTTATATATACTATGAAGTAGCTTTTGAAAACCACTGTTATGATCCTTAAAGCCACAAACTAAGATGACCATTTCTCTGTTTCACTCACTCTTCCTGCTCCTTCTCTTCCAGCGTGCGTCTTTTCTCCATCAGGTCACCATAAAAACGAGACTGGTCTCTTTTCTGCTGCTTCAAGTCGATGCCAGCGATGAAGCCTCGCCCGTACAGCTGTACCTGATGCTTTTCTTTGTAACTAGGAGACAGATTGAGAACATTGAAATTGTTGCAGACTGGTACACGTTCTGACGAAACAAATGACCTGCTTCTATTCAAAAGGTGAAATGTGTTCATGTTGACTCACATTGGGTTGTAGTCGACCGAAGTGTCTTCAGAAGCATCCCACTCAAACACAAACTTCCTGTCATTCAGGTGACGGGTTCTACGGCGTTTCTTGAGCCCACCCAAGTAACGCTCCTGTAAAGATCAGACATTTATATAGACAGGACAGGTAAGATACACAATGCTCACTCGACATTTAGATAAGGAGCGGAGGCACTACCGAGAAAATTTATTTTGCCATTAAGTCTTACTTTTATGATCATCATGAGAGACACTTGCCCTGGATTTTCTTTATAGGAAATACAATTCTAACAGTAGGTATTTTCAGATTATTAATTGGTTGGGGTGAAAAAAAATGCGTCAAAGGACTTTTGTGTGATGAGATAAAACGACGACGAGTCATAGGGTTAAACACATCAGGTGAGGTACGTTTGTGCGTGGAACACTGTTAATGTTCTATTTACCTTGAAAGTCGTAAAACGGAGCTGGGAATGTCACTTCTGACTTCCCAGTACAACTGGAACGCACCGCAGGATACCAAGCTAGTAATAACCATGCAATCAAAATTAGCTAGTGTAAGAGTTGGAAGTTAAGTTAAAGTTAAATCAGCTACGATATTAAGTTGAGTCTAGGAGTGTGTTTTCCTTGCATTTACTTCAGTCTAACTTCTGCTAGCTACTGATTGGTTAGTTCAGTCACGTGAGAGGCTGAACAAAGAAGTGCTGTTGTTGTTATTAAGCTGATGGAGTGTGGAGAAGAGTAAAGTGCAGCATTAGTTAGTTATCTGTCTCCATCCTGTTGTTTCTTCTCATAAAACCACCACACATCGAACTTCCACAGACGAGAGATGTAGTTCATTGTACAGTTTCACAAACTTTACAGAACTAAAACAGTAAATGTTACTTTACTGTTTTACTGCAGAGTGTAAATTTCTTGACTTAGACAATGATCTTTTAAATTGACAAACATCAGATGAGTAATCCAGGGTACAGTTCAAACAGGATAAAAAAATTAGTTGTATCTCGCCAGTGACTACCGTACATACCCCCCCCCCAAATAAGCAGAGGGGAGAGACTTTGGCTCTCGCTAATGCCACTTCTCTTGAAACTAACCTTGATGGCGACAAGTTCTTTGCTTTTATCTTTCTCCTCTCTGAGCTTTTGTCGCCCGTCATCTTCTTCGTTTCCGTTGTTCTCTCGCTCCATTCGCTCTCTTCGCTCTCGTCTCTCCCTCTCCTGTGGGTCCTCTGTAACACACATTCTCGATTAGGACCATGACACTTCTATAACAGCAGGCAGGTCATTTCAAACTGAATGAACGAGAGGCTGATGCTCACCCATCATTTTTCTCCCCATGTCCTGGAACATCCTTCTCTTCTTCCTCTCCTCTTCCAATAACCGCCTCCTTTCCTCTGTCTCTTGCTCCCTCCGTTTCAAAGCCTCGGCTTCTCGCTCTGCTTTGGAGAGGAACTTGGGCTGAAAAGGACAAAGGAAAAAGAAGAAGTAGTAAGGAAAAAAGATCTTGGGTTTAAACAAGGAAAAGAAAATGTGAAGCTCAGGAAAATTCTCACCTTTGCTTCAGCTTCCTCTTCTGCCTTCTTCTTGGCGAGAAGCTCTTCCAAAGACAAAGGTTGGACCTGAACAGCAGTAACACACGTCAAACACTGAAAATAACAACATGAGAAACAAAGTAACACCATAAAAAGATTTTTACCTTCTCTTTCTTCTTTTTTTCATCTTCCTCCTCTTCTGTTTTTATTTCCCTTTCTCTCTTTAATTTGGCATCCTTTGACTTGGGTGAAGTACTTCTATACAGGAATGTGACAGAATTTAAACTTTAATTAATTAAAAGTGTGATCAACCTCTTAAAATAGCAGGCATTCATTCGATGTTTTAATGATGTCAGTGTATACAAAAATGTTGATTGTAAGCAATCCTATTTATACACATCCAGTGACCTAAAAGGAGCAGTGAAAAGAAGCATCTTATATTAACTGACACTAAGTAACTGTAACTGACACCAAATGCAGATAGTTTCCAAGTTTTTAAGTTAAACATTATTATTCTATTTTAAACGCTTCAGTGACATCCGCTCCATTCAAGCACATAAAAGAAATAAAAAATTCAGATTATTTAATAAGAGTGTAGCAAACTGCAGAATCACAACATCAAACCGACTTTCCCAGTCATATTAACAACTTACTTTGAGGTTGGCGCGAATGTTGTTTACAAGTTGGAAACTGGTAGTTACAGTAACTGATATGGCATGAGATCAGTATGAATGAAAATGATACATTTATATAAATTTATTTATATACAGTTGTCTGAGAGTCTTCAAAGATCAGAAAAAAAAACCCATCACAACTTGAAGTTGTTGTATAAATCTTTGTTGTGTTTTTCTGCATTCACATACCTGGACCTCTTGCTGCGATCTTTATCACGCCGATGGCCATCTCTGTCCTTACGGCTCCGCTCTCTGTCCTTATCTCTGTCACGTTCCTTGTCTCTATCCTTGTCTTTCATGCGTCGGTCTCTTTCATTATAATATAAATCAGACAATGATTTTCAAAATTTCAAAATGAGACGAACTGAAACTTAGCTATGCAAAAATAAGACACATGCTATGCATGTAATCATACAGAAATAACATAGCTAAAACTTTACTTAAATCTAGTTAAATATGAGTGTGTGCCCATCCATTTTAGTTACCTTTCTGCAGATTTAGAGCGATTTCGTTCACGAGAACGATGGCGTTTGTTTCGTGTAGGTGAGGTTTTACGCTCCCGCTCTCGTGAGCGACTGCGTTTCCTCTCTCTCTCTTTGGATCCTGAGGCCTCAGCATCCTTCTTGTCTGTGGAGTCAGCTGCCATCTGCAAACACAAAGATCATGTGTAGGTGTCTTTGTCATGAACTTAATACTTTTAGTGCATTTTTAACACCAGATTTTGAATAAGGCACCCTGTAAAAATGAACAGCTTACAGTTACGCTGTTATGGCACTATAACAGTTTTTAAGTTTTTGCATCTCTCAAGTTCATACAACCAAAGAGGCAGCGCAGAACTGATGGTTAAAAAACAATATAAGGTGCATATATTTGGCAGGATTTTCTTTTCACTTAACATCATGACACACTTCCCCTTGGAGACAATAACACTAAACTTAAAGATGAAACTATTGACTAACTGTCCTGTTTTTAGACACAGTACAGTCTTTCAAAGAAAGAAAAATCACTTATAGCGAGTGACTGCACGATTTCCCGACACATGTATGTCAGGTCTGTCTTTTAACCATAGCATTTGTCTCTGCTTTTATTTGTGCATTAATGACAAACTGTCCTGTGAGTGCATGAAGGTAATGTGCATTATTTGTTTTACGGTAAAAGGTTTCACGCTTTAGTTTCATGTAAAAGATTCAAATATAATACATCATTGCTGAAAAAATGTCGTTAGTAAGATGCCATACGGGACGCTAACAACGACACAAAATTCAGTAACTCATCCTCTTTAACGTTAGAATGAATGCAGTGGATACTGTGAACATGCTAACTGACCTAGCTCCTTACGTTAGCTAACAACTTAGCAAAACGGCGACTTGTCTTCAGGAAACTGCCCATACATGCAACACTGAAACTTCATTCAAATCAGCCATTTACACTTTATAAAACAGCGGTATGCGTGGTTTACAACGTTTAAAGACTAACCTTAATCTGTTGTCAACAAAACACTTGCGATTTATGTACGCTTCAAGAAGACGCCATGTCGTCCGACACGAGCTAACGTCAGCAAGGCTTTGTGGGAGTCGTAGTACTGAGCGTTTCAAACAGAATGGAGATAACGGCTTCTTACACTACATGTCCCAGAAAGGTGGATGCATTTTTCTCAGGGCCTCACGTTGTTTGGCACATTAACGCCTAAATGCCTGACTAAAAATAACTTTATCAATCGCACTGTCTGTAAATTATCCCATTTTAGGCACAAGGTGGCAACCGCGTTACGCGTTAGCGACACAGAATCTGATACCACTACAACGATAGTCTAACTGTCAATTTATACTTCAGGGCCACATAGTTTATTCTGCCGTATTTCAGGCAGTTAACCGCTATTGGCCATACATAAATCACAATGATCAGAATAAGTGGATTTTACAGTTGACAATTAACTAAAAAATATCTATCTATCTATCTATCTATCTATCTATCTATCTATCTATCTATCTATCTATCTATCTATCTATCTATCTATCTATCTATCTATCTATCTATCTATCTATCTATCTATCTATCTATCTATCTATCTATCTATCATGAAACAATAGGAAGAAAATAACTGACAGTACTAATTTAATTGTGAGATGCATTCAGATAAAGACAAATATCTGCACTACGAGCCAGAATTAGTAGCCTATTGTTGATCATACAGTGCAGCCATGATGAAATAGGTCTGTCTGCTTGGTACCACTTAAAACACTGAAGCAGATTATTATTCAAGAAGTGTTGTAAGTGCAGAGACTAGACTATGTTTTCCCTGTAATCTAAACTATCCCCTGGTGTGAATGTGTGCGTACATGCTCCTGCAGACAGTTTCGTTTTTTTTAGATGCTGCTATGTTTGACTACAGGACGGATTGGCTTGATGCTGATTCATATTCTGGACCTGGCTTTTCATCCACAGGGAGATCAAGAAAGATTTATGGAGCTCTTCTGAAGGTGAAACAGTTTCAATAGGAACAGATCAAAGTTGATGGGAAAAAACAACACAAAGGGGAAAGATACAAGGAAGAAAATAGACTGGTTAGACAGTAAGAGAATTGAACTGAGGTCATAAACATTTCTTTGTTTTCTCTGATTAGCTTTCATTAAATAATTCTAAACGAGTTTGGATAAAAGTCTGAGGATGAAAGCTGCACATGAAATAAATTATGAATTCCCTCTCTCTCATGCAGGAACTACTAATGTGGAACGGGCTTTTATGTCCTTTAATGGTGGGAATCTATTTCAGGGTTACTCTCAGACCCTTTTCACAGACATTTTGACTTGTCATGGCAGGGAAAGCACAGGTGTAACTAATAACATTAACAATGGCTCTCTTCTACTTAGGTGCGCCAGTAAGCCAGGCCATTGAGCTAGCACACACAATACCAGGGCCGTGAAACTTTCAACACCTAAATGTCATGCTGCCATGATTAATGTTATTAATTACACCTGTGTGTCTGCCATGAAAATGGTCTATTCTGTGATTCTTTTGTTAATCTTTCTTTCTTCATTTCACTGGATACACTCACGTATTTAATTATGTTATTTTTCAGGTCCTCTGTACACTAGGCTAGAGACCACCTAACAAATAGATGAAGACGTGTGCAGCTCTCTTACCAGGACGAAGGCAAAAAAGGACTAGACGATCTGACTGACAGTGTAGAAGAAGCATGGGTGTTAAGTAATAACATTAATGATGGTCGGCATGCACAATACAAAGACCCTGAAACAAGTGGCTAAGTGGAATTTATTAATTCATGTGGTAATGAGGAGCTCGTATGCTGGCTAGTAATTAGCCAACTGATGAGTAGATGGGAGAACTCGGTGCAGACAACTTGTGGGCAGGTGCAGAATGGCAGGTGTGGAATTACCAACCAATAACCAAGAGAAGTTGCTAAAAATTGTAATTATGTCACAATGTTTAGATGTAGTTTTTATTTTTTATAATGTATAAGCTCTTTCCTTGAATTTCTGACTTGACCGGTGTTATCACGTTAAATGAGTGAACCCAAATGCAGAACACAGACTCAGGGGTTAGATGATCAGTACAGGACTTTTTTACAAAATGAGGAATGGAGGATGAAGGGGGGTATGGTGGAGGGTGAGGAGGAAATGAAGGCTGGCTGAGCCGAGCTGGGAGTGAAGGCATAGTGGCAGGCGCACATACAAACACTGAGAGACAGACGGTGGAAGGAACACTAAAAATACCAGGGAAGACTGGAGTTATGGCACTAACAATAACAAGTGTATTTGAAATATGCACTGGTGCTTAAAGGCCCTACGCATCCACTGTACCCACAGTGTTTTCACTTAGACCTCTCTTCAAGAAATGGCGTGGACAGAGAGTGCTTGATTGACATCTCCTTCACTCTACAGTTTTGTTATACCTGTTAGGGGCGGGACACCTTGTACCTTATTGTTCCTTTCAGTGAATTGACTTTAACAATAATAATAATAATAAATTGAATTTGTATAGCGCTTTTCGCGAACTCAAAGTCGCTTTACAGAGCAGATAAAGAAACATGACAACAAACGGCTATGGATAGGCAGAGGTTAAGAGATGGGTCTTAAGGCGGGACTGGAAAATCGTGAGGGACTCAGAGGTGCAGATCTCATTGGGGAGGGAGTTCCAGAGCCTGGGATCTGCCATGGAAAAGGCTCTGTCCCCAAAACTGCAGAGCTTGGACTTGGGGACGTGGACTTTGGTAACTTCACATAATTGTCAATTTCCTAGCCCAAATTTAACGTGAGGTGATGACCCAGAATAAGTTCCTAAATATCATGTTGTCGTTTCAAATACTTATGTTCATTTGAAGGAAAACAATAACATGCAAAAATAATGTTGTTTTGTAAATCAAATAATGTGAATTATATGATTCTCTTTAACTTTTGGAAGTGTGTTTTGTGTTATTAAGTGTTGCCTAATAGTTAAAAACTTAAACATGTTATAAAATGAACTTTTACTTTTTATGAGGAATGTGTATTACTTATGGAAACATAAGTAATACACATTCCTGCATAATGTTGCAGGAAATACAATTTCCTGCAACATTATACAAATTCAATATGTTCTATGGTAAGTACTATATTGTGTGCATGTTTGTCATATGTGTCTGATGCTAACTCTCTCATACAGAATATTATATAACATTTCTACAGAAGTGTCAGTAACAAAATACAGAAACACTGTTTAATAATAAAGTGTAAACAGTCAAGTTAACACATTTCTATTACCATATTCTTATAGATATATTATCATAACTGTGCATTATGTTTCATTACAACAAAAGAATGAGTCATGAAAGTGTATTATTTATATAATTTCCCCAGCATTGTTAGGTAAAATTGCACTTCATGCACCAGAAATATCAAGGTGGTGTGTTATTTCTATTCAATGCCTGTGACATTTTGTGTCTCTCTGCAAAGTGCTGATATACGTCACTCACACACACAAACACGCTGTCTTAATACTTTGGTACTTCACTGCTGCCATGACTACACTACGTTTTCGCCATTAGCAGGTTGTCTTACACAATACAGTAGCAAGTTCTGCAAAGAATGATGATTTTGCATATTATCATTACTCATTTTTGTTTGAGGTATATTTGTACAGTGAAGATACAGCAGGAGTACAGTGACAAGAAGCAGGAAGATGAGCAGAGACATGGCATGACAGAGAAAACACACGCAGGCACAGTTAATTAGAGATTTTCACTTAGTCAATTAGAGAATTTAATTAATTAGAACATTTTGTGCTAAAAGTTGGGGAAAATGTCTTATAAGGGTAGAAATAACAGATTATTTCTGTAAACAGAC
Source organism: Lepomis gibbosus (assembly GCA_029875015.1). Classification (NCBI taxonomy): domain Eukaryota; kingdom Metazoa; phylum Chordata; class Actinopteri; order Centrarchiformes; family Centrarchidae; genus Lepomis; species Lepomis gibbosus. Next base: position 23,527 of record JAPMOB010223646.1, read on the forward strand.
AAAAGAGAATTTCACCCCGATGGAAATTCTTAATGCATTTTTGTGTTTGTTTTGTTTGCATCATGGCCAGTTAATCATTCCTCAGGTCTAGAAGCTGACCTGCTTTCAACCAGCTGTTGTGTAATAATGAGGATTACCTAATTCTGGTACCTAACAGCTGACTATTGACAATAGTTAAAGATAGGCTTTGTGCAAGCAAAGAGATCAATATTATAGGACTGGCAAATTGTGTTGTTTAGGGTCAATTGTTGTGCTCAAACCACTTTTGATTGAAAGATGTTGTCACAGCCAGTTTCCCCTTGTGTTTCCTTGTGTCTCCTGCTCCACTGTGTGTGTGTGTGTGTGTGTGTGTGTGTGTGTGTGTGTGTGTGTGTGTGTGTGTCTGTGTGTGTGTGTGTGTGTTTGTACATATTGTGGCTGCGGCCTGTCCTGGCACCTGGCTCATCTCCACAGCTTCAGCTCATCAACTCAACTGTTCAAGTACCCCAGCCCTCCTGCCATTATTGCCCCGACTGTCTCTTTGATAGTGTGACTCTTGGCCGCTATAATGTTGAAGATTTTAATATTGTGTTTTTATGTTTTTTCTGTGTGCCCTTGACTAACTTTGTTTTTCTCCTGTGCATCTCTGTCCAGCCACCTACCACCCGCTGCCTCATCTCAATCTTCAGCCATTCTCCACACTCATCTGCCTGCCTGCATCAGTTCTGCTTACCCCCTTTTTCCATCCATTATTATTCACTCAACCTTTTACCAGACATCTCCCTCTGTGTCTGACTGCACTCATCAGCAAATATTTACCATTTTTGGAGCCCTAGAAACAGACTTTTGCTGTAGTCTCATGATTGGATGGCCCAGATATGACTGTGTTTAGCTGTTGTCCAGATGTGCACATCATATCTCCAACAGTAACTCTCTCCCCCAACCCAGGCACCTCATGTGCCCCAGCCTGGGCTCCCATCCCCCCATATTCCCCCGATGCCAGGCGTGGTTGCCTTATTAAACCACTGAAAGAGCACTAGCTCTTAACATGCCCTCAGGGTGTGCCAAGCAGGGCATGTGGGCATGGGGGGGGGTATATCTGGTGAAGGTGAAGAGTGTGGGTAAATGGGGGTTTCTGAAGGTCTATAATACAATACGACGAATGAGGGGAGTGGGAATGGGATAGTTGTACAGGGGGGAGTCTATTGGCAGGGGCACAAGGGGTCTTATCATGCAAGCAGACGTGCATTCCAGCACCGGTGTGTGTGTGTGTGTGTGTGTGTGTGTGTGTGTGTGTGTGTGTGTGTGTGTGTGTGTGTGTGTGTGTGTGTGTGT
>JAPMOB010223650.1:0-11120 GCA_029875015.1 Lepomis gibbosus
ACACACACACACACACACACACACACACACACACTTTTGGAGCAAAGATTCTATCATATTGCATGTAACTTTAACCAAAAAGTACATTTTACCACTAGTGCATTATTTTAGGTCACCCTCTTGTTTTTATTGTTTTTGCCTTTGTTTACATTGTGTTTTTATTTGTATTTGCTTCTATTTTGTGTTATTAATTTATTTTATGTTTTTGCTGCAAAGAACTCCAAAACAGATTTTTTTGTTTGAGCCATGACAATAAAGATCTAGATTTAAAAAACAAAAACAAAAAAATGTCAGCATGCTGATGTGAGCACTTTTTTCAAGTACAGCTTCACAGAGCCACTAGGCAAGGCTGCAGATTCTTAGTCTTGTTTTGAGCATATTAATATGTACCTTATGCCAAAGTGAGTTGGCTGTGTCTGAAATCATTCTTTTGTTTACTAATTCACTACTCCTTATAGGATAAATGCTCAGTAGTTTAGGACAAATATAGAGGATAAATGTACACGCTGAATACTCAAATAAAATGGTGAACAGTAAGTATAGTACATAGGGAGTTATTTCAGACAGACGTTGATTAAAAAAACATATATTAAAGGACAGTACCCATCCCAGCTACAGTCTGTTCACCCTGCTGCCTTCTGGGAAGAGATGTAGGAGCTTCTGCTGCCGCACCACCAGACTGCAGAGCAGCTTCCCCCCCCCAAGCTATCAGAGTTTTAAAAATCTAGCTTTAATGTAGCTTTAGTTATTGTGTTTTTTTCCACACAGGGCACGCAGTTTCCATTAATATTCATGCTTAATTGTCATGTAATTACAATTTAACAGATTGTGAATCAGTGTTGCATTGAGATAATATGCCCATATTACTCTGTTCTGTGCAGAAAACCAGCCTGGCTTGATCAGTGTCAATATCAAGAATCTGCTGCCTGAGAAAATAAGGAATGAATACAATCAAATGAGAGTAGTTACAGAAGAGCCTCATGTTACAAAAAAACAAAAAAGACAGGAGATATAAATGCATTGTCTGCTATGACAAGTAAGTACAGCACAGCTTCAGAGTGCTCTGCTCTCAGTTGGGATCAAGGTAGCATTTTGTTTTGGAAATATGCAATCAAGTGAGTCTGTTCTCATTATAAGAGAAATTATTGCTTTGTCAAACTAAAGCACTTCTTAAGAAACATGTCACAGTAAAATAAAAAAACAGCAAAGCAGAAGACAGTAAGTGCATGTGCAGATCTGTAAAATACCAAATGTACAAGTATGTGTGTATGAGGTTTCACCATGTGAGTTTTACTTTATGGACCCTCATAGTTTCATGCCGACAAATGTGACATGATACATCATGGAACAATCCAGTTTTGTGGGACCACAACACACAAAAAACACACACTACTATACATTATATAGCCTATAGCACGCAGCAGTTCTCGATGTCTCTAAAAGTTCATGGAGGGGCTATTAACACAACTAATACCTACTAACACTCATCTAACTTAACAGTTTCCCATGTCTTTGACAGAAGATGTAACAAAGATGGCAGAAATGTAGCCTGAATTTCCTGCTACATCTAGTGTAGCTTTGTCTGACACATTAATGTAGCTATAAAATAGAAACCAAACTATTTGCAACAGAAAGATCAAAGATCAAAAAAAGAGCACTGTCAAACTTGCACAGGAAGTAGTGAAGAAAAGACTGTTCAGTCACTGTTGGCTGGAAAATATAAAAGTTTTTAGAGTTGTCAAACTGCAACCACTTCATGAAAGTTTTTGCAGCTCACAGACCCATGACCTTACACACCCTCCTTCTCTCGCTACCTGGTTCAGGAACACACCCTGCAGAATCCTGCATCAACACACAAAAAGCTGAAAAACCAATAGCACATCAATCTTTCTTTGTGAACATATTTAGTCAGCACTGCAGACATATGGAAACAGGCACGGGGCTGGTTCCCCTACAGCAGATGAGCAAGAGCGTGTCAGCCAACGTTGCTTTAAGCTGTGGCCACTGCAAGGTATACACGATACAATTCAGCACTCTCGCAACACGAGAGAGTTCTTTACTTAAGCTGTATTTCTGTTCTCTATGTTGTGTGCAGTATGCAGCCAGGTGGATACAATACAGTTCGGCTGACAGGATCTTATCTCAGTAAGGTCCTAATACAGGCAAGCAAGTTTACAAGAAATACAACTTTATTTATATACATTAAAATGTGTTTTACAGATAGCAGAAAGGAATGAAAAAAGCTGAAAGGCAGACAAGAAGATCAGGAAAAAATTCTAAAGCAATTATTTTATGGAAATTCCACATTTTACAACTTACTTTTAAATATGAATATTCTAATTTGACCATTTAGCAGGTTTAATGTTTGCCATGGTTACCATCTTCCTTAGTGTCTTAGCATGCTAGCATTGCTAATTAGCACTAAATACAAGCCACAGTTGAGGCTGATAGGGATATCATCATAGTTTTGCAAGTATATGGTCAAAAACGAAAGTATTGGACAAATTGAAATTTTGACTTGATGAAAAGTTAAGGAATCAGTTTTTAAAATTAATTCTGAACGAGACTGTCTGTAGCAAATTTAATGGCAATCCATCCATCCTGGCCAAGGTGGTGATGAAACTCACTCAAATGTGCTAAAGATGTATTTTGTAACCAATAAATTGTAAATGTTTCTGTGTGTGAGTGTAGTCTTTCAGTCAAGTGTGTGGTTTCACTTGCCAGAAGTGTTTGTATGTGCTTTCACTAGTAGGCTTGTGTGAGCGTTCACTGAGTTTTAGTTTGAATTACGGCCTGTATGGACCTGCATAGTTTAATTCCGACGTGCATTAATGTGAGACCAGATCCATTACAGTGACTGAGTGCAGAACTGTGTGTGACTCTGCTCCTCACAGATCCACTGAAGCTGCTGCTGTTCAGAGGTTTAATTGGATGTATGCAAATCTGGGCAAACTTTAAGGGAAGAGTAAAAGGCTTAAAGGGCATTAAGGAGCCAGCAGTGTGGAAACGGAAGTACACACATCCTCTAACACACAAGCAAGTATACATATACAGTACGCATACACAAGCAGGCACAAACATCTCAAGCTCTCTTTATCTCCTTCACAGACACTCACACACACAAGATTAAAAGATAAGGCTGGCATTATTTTATCTTTTTATCATTATCAACAAATCCCATTAAAATACCAAAAACCAACATTGGATTTATCCCACTAACAAGTCTGTGTAGCCATAACCTGATATATGCCTCCATTATTTACAGATCCATTGTCATCCAAAGCCTATTAAAAACACATAAAAGAGCCGTACCGTTGCATAATAGTGACATTTTGCCTTTTTGTGATGAGCAAAGCAAATGTAGTTTATTTCTTTCAGCAGCATAAGCAGGCATTCACGTACATGAGCATGCTCAGGGATGCCTATCGGACACACAGCTACTCTTCAAATATTGAAAATATAGCTACTGAGTTGTTTCAGAATAAATCACACTGGCAGTCAACGTGGTTCGTCATAATGAATGTCACTGTGTAGAACTTTCTGAATGTGGTTTTGGACGACACTGGAGTTAGAACAGAGGCATGCTATATCAAGTTCTGGCTACATGCAGACATTAATTGTAAGAGAAATCCATCTTTTACTCATTAAAAAAGATAAAATAATGTCAGCGTTATCCTTTAAGACACACATATGCAAACAAAGTGAGCTCTACAGAAAAAAAAGATCTGGGTTTTAATAACTTGCTCAGACTTCAGAGAGGAGGAATATGTTATGAGAGAAGGATTTCCAAAAAGAAAGACTGCAAAGAAAAGAACAAAGGTGCCAGACTTGCATACATTTCCTGACACCACTTGACAACCTCCATCGGGCACAATTTCTCTGTTTCACAGCTGGCCACTGGCACCATGGCAACTCACCAGTTTGGGGAAAGGAAGCGGGCCAGAGAAACAAACGAGTGTAGGAGACTCCATAGTTGCACTGCATTACTTCTTGACGGAAGGGTGCATATATCCAGCAGAGAGGGGAATTGGCTGAGGAAGATTTCCAGGCACACGTGAGGGGTTAAGGCTGGGGGGGCAAGCGGTTTACAGAGGGCTGCAGGGCGGTTGGAGAGAAGAGGGCTCGCATTGTGAGGGAAACAACATGGGCAGAAAGCAGAGCTGATGTGCCACTGTGTGTAAACCAGAGGGAGCGAGGTCTGGCATGCTAATCGACCACTTGAGACAGCAGGATGGCAGGAGGAGACGAAAACTCAGATGTTGACGCTGTTATGATCAGATCCAGCTGATGTGCCACTTTGATGTGTAGTATCTGGCTCACATTTCATGATAAAACGGCTGGTGGAAATGGTCGCTATCACATAGCTCAAGCAGCTCTTACTATGTGTTGAACAGCTGTTAATAACTAAGGCTCATTATTTTCTGCTTTTATTATAAAAAAGAAAACTGGAAATATAACTGATCCATGAGAAGAAAAGCATCAATAAAACATCTGGAGTAAATTCTAATTTTAATTCGTTTTTTTTTTCAGTTTGTTTTTTTTTGTAGTTTGTTTTTACTTACTTAGAGGGACTTAAGTGGAAAAGCAGCAGCTCATTTTTGTTTCCTCCCCATTTTTCTTTTCGGTTTATATTCTGAAAGCACTTTCTGAGCTGTCAACATCACAAGAGGACCTCATTTACCTAAACCGCAGCAAACAGTGTCCTTATGCTGCAGAAAATATAACAATTTTGGGCGTTCATAAAATCTATGTGAAAATTGGTTAAAACTTTCCTGGTCTTTCTAAAAATGCAGTATTTTTCTGTGAAAAAACAATAATAAAATAAAAAAACACTGAGCCATACTGGAAGGATATTTAGAAACACTGTCCACCGTTATATTTTAGGAAACTTAATGCTCTACACTGATCAAAATTAAGGAATATAAAATAAAATTTGATTAGAAAACACAATAACTACACTGTTGACGTCAATTAGTCACTATACTATCCAACACTGTTACTGTCCTGATAACAAATCCTTAAGATGTTATTTCACCGATGGCCTACACTGGCTATTTTTAGCAATGCTGCTGTTTTGCCTTTTCATCCCAGAGTAGAGAAACAAAAGCACATCAATCAGGAAGCTGCAGGGTGAGAGTGCATCAGCACAACCTGAGACTGGCAGTATAATAAGGCTCTTTGCTGAAGCTTTCATTTCAAGTCATGTCTGTCATTATTTCCACTGTTCAGGCTAGGCACAATTGATCCCCAATTTGACATTTGTAAAATCATTTCTTTGGGTTACTGATCACACTACTCACTAGGCACGTCTGTGTGTTTGCAGGGAGAAAACAAGGTGAAAGCACCTGGTGACGGTGTTAATGTGTTCTGTCAACAGCTCCACAGAAGTTCACTAAACATAATTGATATAGAACAGCCAACTGCATGTCAAACCACAAAACAGAAAAGTGGGAGAGCCAGAGATACAATATAAGATGTAAAAACTGAGAAATTATATCAGCAAGAGAAAGAATGAGAAAGACAGGCAGAGAAAGTGTGGAACCATCTTCGGTGAGGCTGGGCTGTATGTTGTGGGGTTTGAGCAATAAATCACAAACAATGTTGGTTTCTCCGGATTATCTGTGGATCACAACACTAATAGTTGGCAGTGTGTGTGTAAATTACTTCTCCACTGCGCTGCCAGATCTTGCTGAACCTGACAGCCTGCAGCTACCTCAACCTTCCTTATTCTCTCCTAGCCCCCCCCCCTAGGGATCACCAAAGCAAGCAAGCTTCATCCTCTAAGGACTACTGAATGTCTGCATTTAAAGGGGCATTATGGAGTTTCCAGAGGCCACTAGCAGTGTGGTTTTAAGATTGCTCGCTTGAACTCTCTACTCTGAGACAGATTCACACTATATACTAGAATCTCAGGTAAACCCCTACTGCAACGTAACAGTAATAGTTTTATCAGCTGCAGATTGAACTAATCCATTTACTGCATTTAGCCGATGTGCTACAGCGTTAGCTTGCCTGCTGCTTTTCAGTAACTATCTTTACTATCTGTGTTTCTTTCACTGGAAGCTCAGGCTCAGCAATGTCAGCACAGTTAAATGTATTGGATGATAACGAAATGGGTAGTGAGCTCGATTGAATATTATAACAAGATTGTGTCCCACTTTATAATAATAAGACCGCAGTAAGTAACTTTACTGTAGTGTTAGTGCATGGCTCTTCCTCTGGATTGTTGTCGCTGTGAAGTTGCAGTATTGTATATTATGTGGGACACGTTAGATACAGAGAAGGAGAGGTGGAGAAGCTGTGTACCTGAGTACAGCCAGGAGCTGGCTGCTCCTGGCTGCATCACTGTAGACTAACGTTGCTTTTTATCATTACATCCTTTCTTGCAGGCTAAATCAACAGTGGTACACAGGATAGTAACATGGCTCAAGTTAGTTGTTGAAGTTGTGTGGAAAGCGAAATAACTTTGCACCAGATAACATTTGCAACTGCTCGGCGTTAGCTGGCGAGCTAACATGATTTTCTCTGTGTTTCTCCAGCTTTACTAATGCTCACTTTGTTCTTACTCGACATCATCTGAACCTGTTTGGTCTGATGGGCTTCAGCACATAAACCTTTATTGTTGTTTTGTATCCTTATGTGGAGCCTGTGTTTTGCTGTGAACTGGTTGTTTTATGGTGTTAGTGGACTGCATGTCGTTAGCTGCCGTGTTCCCTGTAGTACAAGAGAGGCTCGGGAGCACGCACAGGACTGAATCCGACCCAGAGTCCTCACATTAAAAGCAAAATAGCGGCTGATGAAAGCAACAGAGAAAACAGGCATGTGCTTCATTTCTAAGTGAGTTTTGAGCCCATTGACAATAAGGCAATAAAAATTTCATTATCTTATGTCATTGAAAAGCTTACATATACCCCCTTAAATATGAGACCAAAAGGTAAAGCCTCTTGCTCCACCATCTATTCCATCTGTTGTTGTTTGAATTTACCTCTTCTTTGTAAAACTCTGAATGAACCTTGAAAAATTATGTATAAAATAAGTTTAAAATTGTCGTCAAAGCTGAGGTTGAGGGAGCAACAGATACTTTTGTACAACAATTACTTTCATTTAACACAGCTACACTACTCCCTGAAGGGTGACATCAGTACATCCCTTGAGTGCATTTTGCAGTGTGTGGAAAGAGAAAAGACTAAAACGTCTTTCTTCAGAGACGAGGCCTCAGTCGAGAATCTGTAGGAAAAATAAGCCTTCTGTACAGAAATGACTCTGGCTGAAGGTGTGAGCATAATTGATTTGTCTAAGCAGGACAGAAAGGGGAGGTCGCCAGCCAAAGTGACTGTTCAACAAAATCACCAGAGAGCATGAATGTTGCCAATTAGAGCCAATTTTGTGACGCAAACCCAACAGCTTGACTCCCACTGTAGCTCCCGGTGTGGCTAATCCGTCCATTGGAGAAAAGGCTAAACATAAACAATCCTGTCCGCATAAGAACCACAGAAGGCCATCCAGTGATATTAAGCTCTTTTCCAAAGCACTGGGTGGGAAAGGGAAGAGCAGGAAATGTAAATAGATACAACCCTGAGGGAATCTGTGGGAGCACAGCCCACATAACGATCTGTCAATTTAATAGCGTGTGGGAGAGTAAAAGTAAGGGATGGAGAGAAACGTTCCCTTTTTCTATTCATTAATAGCCACAGAAAGGGGATTTATGGATGTTCAGCATCTGCCATTAAATGGTCAATTGAAGGAGGCCATAAAAAAAGAGTAGGATATGTACACTGGGTTTTGTTTTGCAAGCAAAGAGGGAATCTAGTCAGAGCCTGATAAAGTCACTCTGCTTCAATTTCAGCCCTCCATTTCATTTTCTCTAAGGCTGAGCATTTAATTTCCTGATGAAAAGAAAATATCAGCCCTAATGGAACGCCACTGCTCACTTATATAAATGTACATATACCAATACTCAGCTTTCTCTCTCTGCTGTAGCACTCGAATACACACACACACACACGGACTATATTCAGCTGTTGGAGATGATTAGCCCTAAGCTTGGCCGATGTTTCTTAGTGACTCTTTGTCAGAACTTCTACAATTCTCTAAACATTTCTGATGGGGCTCCCAGTGGAGACAGGCTGCAGTGATTCAATACACCATGACACCAATTAGTGGGGTAAATAATAGCACAGCCAGCAAGAAGCATTCCCACTGCGGCATCTCTCTGGTCTGTTCTTATCAAAGCAGCTTTTCTTCACAGCCTGAAATCTAAGATCAAAGGGCAGCTCTAACTCATCAATGTCCTTACCTCTTCCCTACAGCAATGGATACAGTGCTCAATAACAAGCGCACATTATCATCAGCCTGTCTGCTCCAGCTTCGCACCACCCACTGGCAGAAAAGAATCGACAGCAAATGTCGTCTCATACGCGATCATTTTCCTGACCAGCCAGCGTGAAGTCGAAGCAGTCTAAGACAGAACTGGACCCGTCTGCTTTCTATACTCCTCTTATTGCACCTCACCAGTGTCACAATCAATAGTCTTATATTTTTAGATGAAATCATCTCTGGCTGAAGCCACGTTGTGTATATTTGTGTCCGTGTTTGTTTGTGTGTCCACTCGCATAAGCACTTGCGTTTGTGAACGACGAGAGAAGAAGCACGTTATCACTCTGGAGCCGGTGAGCTGTGGCAGGAAGGAGGGGTGCACAAACTGTTGAGATGCTGTCAAGCCCTCAGGCTGAAACGGCACTCTGCAGGAAGGAGAGATAGCTTATCTGTGCACGGCCAAAGGTGATCGAAAAACAGTGTGTGGGCAACACTGCTGAGATTGGGCTGCTGATCACTTACAGAGCGTGCAGAATGGACAACATAGCCATTTCATTCAACAAATTAACTAAAAAGAATTTGGCTAACGGTTTGCATTTTCACAGAACAACAGATGACTCCTGCACAAAACCCCCAAAGAGTCTTGCATTAAATCTGGATGGGAGACACATCACCACACAAAGCTGAGTATTGTGCTTTGTTTGCAGCAGTTCTGCCTACATCTTGTAAAAAAAAAAAAACAGGAATAGAGTGGAATGTAAACTTACCCGTGCAGCTCTTTGAGAGAAACCGAGATCTTGATGTTGTGCCCCAGCACATGGAGGGCTGTGAGGATGTCGGCCCATTGCACCATCTCACCCAGTGGACCCCCCTTCAGCACCTTGGGACTGAAGACGTCTCCAGACTCCTCTGTCAGAAAGCCCACATGAACTAGAATCTAAAAGCAGAAGGAAAAGGAGAAAAGTCAAGGCAAGAAAAAGAGAAGAGTGCAGTGCACTAAAGTGTAATGCAAAGTATTATTTTTATTTTAACTATTTCTGACCTGTTTTTATAGAGAACGAGCCATTATTCCCATCAATGTTTCATTTGTATGATCAGACAATCTCCAGTCCTACGTGGTGAATAATCAAGATTTTGTGAGAGCTATTTTCACCAACACTTCAAAAGGATTCGCATATGAATAAATTCAGATATTTGGCATGGATCAGTGGTGTCAATTTTTTAATGTAGTTGAGTATGTAATGAGCCAAAAAGCAGAGTGACAGCATATTCAACGCAAATCCTAAGAAATACAATCAACTGTGCATGGAGTTGAAATGAAAATTGACCTTCTGAGGGCTAATTGATATGCAGAACAATACACAAGCGGTTTAATTGCTGATGAGGAAGGATGGAATTTCCAGGCTGTTAAATATGTAATGAAATTTGATTCTTCAACAGATGGCAGCATTTGATTTTTTTTCTCAATTATTTTTGTTGTTTTTTTGAAAAAAAAAACAATTTTTAAACACAATTATTTATTCATTTACTAAACCACGTATTTATTCATTCATTTGTTTTGGAGTGTGACAGTGACAGTTCTCTCTATCTCAGTAAAAATCAACATAAACTCTTTTTGACACCTGGACAGACACACCAGGCGTCACACTGTCTTTGATTCCAACAGAAAAGTTTGAACTTATTTTACAATTCCCCTGAAATCCCCCAAATCTGGTCCTGAATACCTTTAAGGACTACATTTTAATTTTATATAAACAAGGCCTAGTTTAAAAAGACGTTACTGAGTTTTTGAAAGGCATCGAATTCTGTTAGTATCTTGCCTTTCCCCCATGTTTCTCTGGCTGTTTTGTACCTGGCTGAGTTAAATTCATTTTCATAGGAGTGCTTTTAAGACATAAATCTTATAATACCAGTTTTTCAGTTCTGATACTGATTCAAAATGACATCTCCTACACTGCTGACACAATGCATTTACCTCATCTGTAAGCTACAGCGCTGTCCACACGTACTGTATGTGCACATGTCAGATGTAAAACTCAACAACAATGCATAATGCTGGTCAGGCAGAAAACTCCATTTGGTAGAGAAGAGGAAAGCTTAATTCACAGAACAGAGGCTTGTATGTGGAAATCACTATTTTAACGTATTCACACTGGCACGGTGAAAGAACAAAGTAATGGAAAAAAACAGAAAAAAACGTGTTTTGTATTGTTAATAAGAGTCACATTTAGTCTTCCCCTTTTGCAGTTAAAAATGTCAGGGTTTTTTTTGGCAAAATGGTAGAAGGAAAAAAAGGTCATTGGGGAAATATCAGAAATGCTCCTTTTTCTCTCAGCCGGCTAGAGGGGCACAATTGTGTCTGTGTTTGATTGACAGCAGATGGTAGGTTGCCAGAGTCCCAGTGTTACACTGTAGGGAATGAGAGACAAAGTAAACAAACTTACACTGTAGCCTTCATATCCACACCACAATCTAACAGAACCAAAGCGACGTTCGTTTAATGCTAATACATGCTAATTGGCTATCTAGCCTGCAAACTGACGTTAGTGTAACCCTAGCCAGCTAAGCTGCGCAGTGAGTAAACATTACTCCCCAATGCCTTAAGACTCAGCCATGGGTTTTAGCTTCCTACGCCTTAAGTCGCAAGTTCGAGTCGCTAACGGTGGACTTTTCTCCGTTATGTTATCACATCCTGAGTCATCACGTTCACGTCGTTGTGCTTCTAGTTAATACAACCTGATGGAATATGACAACCGCATCACTAATGGTTCATGAGTAAAGAGCAACTCAAATGCAGTGCACAC
>JAPMOB010223653.1:0-11052 GCA_029875015.1 Lepomis gibbosus
TTTACACAGCGCCGAGGGTACGAGTCGGCTCTAGCCTGATTGACAGGTCGCCATGGTAACGACTTGTCAATCACAGATAAACATTCTCTGCTTTGTGGTCTATTTTAAAATAAATGGGACCATAATTTACTAAATGAACATCATGCTGTGTTGAAGAAGACTTGAAACTAGCGACCGAGACCATAAACTCATCAGGAAAGTGTTTACTGTGTTTACATTTATGAACGTGTGGTAAATAAAGATGTTTAGCTAACTAAGCTAAGTTTGTTTATTATCACTGACTCGTCTACCAAAATCTATTTGAATTAAAATATTTTAAATGCTTAGCACAGCAAATATCGATATATGTGATTAATTTCGATTAATTTGATTAATTAATTACAAAACTACAAATAAGTTACAAAACTTGAAATTAATTACAATACGTGGTTCTGACAGGACACAGACCATGATGCATTGCAGCAGATTAAACTTAAACTGTTTGCAGCAGTAAAATGCAAAATCCACAATTATGCAGAAACATCAGATATAACAGTAACACTTTACTGCAGCACCAGTACTTTTACTGTGATACTCTAGTATACTTTTACTGTGATACTCTAATATACTTTTACTGTGATACTCTAATATACTTTTACTGTGATACTCTAATATACTTTTACTGTGATACTCTAAGTACATGAGAATACTCACATATACTTTTACTGCAGTACAGACTCTAATGGTTTATTTAAAGCTCATGTAAACGCTGTGATCGTGTCACTACTGCTCTCGCTCTCTCATGCTAAGAGGAAGTGAGCCCGGACTGTGTGATTGGACATCTTGTTGCCGCGACAACGGCCATAACTTCCTTTAAACAAGTTAGCAGAAGTCCCGTCACCTCAGTGACTCCCTCGCACTGCGGTGCAGCTCAACTCCATCTGAAGGACCTGAGAACGAAGAGCCACAAAGGTCGAACCTGAACATGGCGGGCAGTCCTGTACAGACCTTTCTGTTCCCTGTCCCTCAGTGATCAAGTCTGTTCTACTGCTTTAAAACGTTCCTCCTCACTGTTCTTCTACTCGCTGCAGGGAGGAGGAGCCTCTGATAATCAGCTGACCGACAGTCTGAAGGAAAAGCTTCTAAAGACGAGACTCACGTTTCCATGAAGGTCTGTGTTCAGCAGCATGACGGCACAGGTCAGAGTGTGGACGCTGTCTGAGGGAGACACAGGTGAGAAAGACAGGTGAGACACATACAGGTGGGAGAGACAAGTGAGACACATACAGGTGAGAGAGACAAGTGAGACACATACAGGTGAGAGAGACAAGTGAGACACATACAGTTGAGAGAGACAGGTGAGACACATACAGGTGAGAGAGACAAGTGAGACACATACAGGTGAGAGAGACAGGTGAGACACATACAGGTGAGAGAGACAAGTGAGACACATACAGGTGAGAGAGACAAGTGAGACACATACAGGTGATAGAGACAATTGAGAGACATACAGGTGAGACACAGGTGAGAGAGACAAGTGAGACACATACAGGTGATAGAGACAATTGAGAGACATACAGGTGAGACACATACAGGTGAGAGAGACAGGTGAGACACATACAGGTCAGACACATACAGGTGAGAGAGACAGGTGAGACACATACAGGTGAGAGAGACAGGTACCTTCAGTGGTCACGCTCTCCGGGTTACACTCTCTGTATCTCCTGGAGAACTGAGCGAGGACTCTCTCTCTCTCCTGACTTTCTCCCACCAGAGCGAACCGGGTCAGAAACATCCTGAAGGCCACAAACACACACTGTCAGGAAGCCCTGTGATTGGATGTTTCTTACTGAAATGCATCCTGGGGGTTGCAGTTTTTAAGGTTATATGTCCCAGGTCTTCTGGTACCTTTGACTCTTTATTACCTCAGCTGCTGATGAAGCAGGCTGTGAGTCAGCTGACAGGAAAAGTAGTGAACATGCTGTGTTAATGTTAATCGGGGGGTGGAGCTGACCTGAGCGCCTGATCGATGGTCAGCCCGGTGAAGTTAAAGTTACTGAGATACTCCTCTGCGACCATCTGACTGAACTCATTACTGCAGAGAGACAGAAGAAGAATTAATAACCAATCACAGCCCTCCGAAGGGCTCAACGTGTCGGACACAAACACACACTGACTTCTTGCCGAGGTGTCGAGCCACGTCCGACTTCTTGAAGCCGTCCAGGTTGTAGAGCCGTTTGGCGAGACGTTTGGCCGCCTGCAGGTCGGGCTTCGTGCCGTTGGCCAGCGCGTCATCGCTGCCGCCGAGCGCCAGGCGCTCCGCCACGTCGTCCTGCGGGTACAGCAGCTCGGGCGGGCGGTTCCCCGGTCGCTCCCTGACAACACAAACACATACGTTTCAGGACTTTCAGGTCCCTTTTCTTGTTCTGCTGAGAGGCGGCAGCTTCCTGTTCTCAGAGTTCCTCTAAGCTGAAAGCTGTCAGCAGGGTGGTGACCGCTTCACATCAAAGTTTCACAGTTTCACAGCGTGCAGGACTGCAGTTCAAGAAAACAGAAGAACTACAAATTCTGTCCTGACAAAGCTGGAAAACTGTTTTTAAAAAGGAAATGTACAAAGTCTCTCTGAAACAAGCGGAGCAGGTTCTCTGTCCGGCTGCTTTTAGTTTATATGATAAGCAAATTACATGATAAGATAACCGCCAACATACCATGGTGCACCGCTGCACCGCCAGCTGTTACTTACTGCAGTCACTCATCACATATTTTACTCTCTGCTTCTTCAACAGTGTTTAAAAAGGAGAACAGGAGGAAACTCATTATTATAGAGGAGACGAATGAAACACTTTTCAGATATAGGTCAGTTTAAAAAACAGAAATCAAACAACTCACCTGTGTTCTATCAGTACCAGGTGTTCTCTTAATAAAATGTGGAGTGACTTCAGTATAATGCGGCCGTGGAACATGGAACCATAAACACAACTCATCATTCAAAAAAATGATCGTTACAGTGAATTTATTTTCTGTGATTGAAAACTTGTGATCTTTTTTTATAACTCTGTGAAAGTGGGACGTTTCCACCTGATTTGTTTTCGGTACTGTTAAGTACTGTGTTCTGTGTTCTGTGCTGTGTTCTGTGCTGTGTTCTGTGCTGTGTTCTGTATGTGCTGAGGTAGTTTGGCATATCAGACTTGTATGGACTCAGTCGTCCTGGCTCTCTCCTGCTTTATCAGTAAGAAGTAGAGGGTTTTTCTTTGGACTCTGGTGGGTCAGCTTTAGCTCCACGAGCCCAGGGTCCAGCTCAGGATCTCTGTTGTAGTTTCTACCTTCGTGTCTGCGGTCTCTGAGTTTAGTTTCACTACCGTGTTCCCGTTTGGACTTTCATGCTGACCTTAAACAACAAAGGCCGTGTGAACTACGTGCACCTTTGAGCAGCAGCAGAGGGGGGATTTGGGCCTAAACACAAGAGTCCTCTAAACTGAAACCACGTGGGTCAGGGGTTCAGGAGGATCCTGACCCCCGTTTGGAATCTAACGTGACTGTGCTACCAGTATCAGACAGAAACAACAACAGCAGCAGCAGCCACCAAGATCCAGCTTCACTGGGACACGAGGACCCGCCTGCAGAGGCAGACTGTCACAACCAAATCAATGATGATCAGGTTTTTCAGAGTCTCTGATACGTCTGCTGTCCTACCTGTTGATTAAACATCTGAGACTGAACAGCAGCCGCCTCTCCTTCCTGTTCAGCAGCTACCTGATCCGAACAGTGCTGATCTGATCATCCTCACGGGAGGATGTTTCAGAGAGGAGCTTCTTTCAGACATCTTGTTCTAAACACTGACTGCTGACCTCAGACCTGAGCTGCCTCCAGAGGCTAATAACAAGTCTGTGTATATGTGAACGTCACCGGTGCAGCCGAATCACACCCCCCCCCTCCCTCACACTCACACTCACTAATTTAAACTCACAGTGAAACGCTGCACTGCAGCTTCAGCAGAGCAGGCAGACTTCAGGACCCTGGGGAGGCCTGAGGGGCTGGGCACCTCAGGACCAAACCGGCATCTGTCATGACTCAAAGCGTTGACTCATCGTTTTCTGCAGAGTCAGCAGTAACCGGCTCACTGTTATGTTTCTATGGTTACAGTGTAAACAGGAAACGCTGGCAGCTAAAAGCAGCACGACTCGCGTTGATGCAGATCTAACTTGTGAATAAAACGATTAGACATCTGAATACAGAAAATTAAACACTTTATCTACACGTCTAAACACAGGAAATGAGTCTGCAGTGCATTTTCCTTTACATCCAACCCAAACCCCAAAGCATGATGGGAACCCAGGTGGCAAAAACTCAACATCCCAGCTGGAATTAAGAAGAAAAAACAAGAAATGGATGAAATTCAGAAAAAGAAGCTCTGGAGAAACTCCACTGTGGTCCAGACTGAAACACCTGCGTTCTGTTCAGACCTTCATGCTCCTCTGACGTTTCCTCTAGCGCCACCATCGGGTCAACATGTTAATGTGTCCAACACTTTGCTTCATGACCAAACACCTGCAGAACTAAAGCTAATTAGTTAATGTTAGCACGCTAAGACGCTACGTAAGGCCACATCCACACCACTTCCAGCGTGTCAGAGTTGACCTCCGTCCACATTAAAACAACTGAACACGCACATCATGGAGCCGTTCACGTACACTGGGCGTGTGCGAGCCGGTGTAAACAGGAAGCAGATTGTTCGTTAGAGACTAACGATGAACAGCGATGGTGAAGAACCACAGCAGAGATTTCTTTGCACGGAGCGACACGGGAGGACAAAGAGACGGCTGGCGGCGGGAAACAAACTGGGAGTCGACGCAAAGTCAGTACGGAGACGTGCAGAGTTCAAGTGTTATTTACACAGAACAAAGTATTTTAATAAAACTCTGTCAGCAGCAGCATCGTGTTTCTGCTTTTCAGAAGTGATAAGAGCCAATCAGGAGTCCTGTCCGCACTAACACGCTCTCCTCAGTTACAGCAGCGTTTAAAAGGTCTCTGGATTCACCGTTTCAGTCTGGACGGGAGGCGGAAACGCAGCAGAAGCGAGGACGGAGAACACAGTGAACAGGTGCCAACGATGGTCGTTCAGACTTGAACTCAGGTGGTCAGCGGTATCTATCACCGTGACAACGACCCCACAGATGTTAAACAGTTTCCCTAACAGTCAGAACTGAAGAGGTCTCTTGGACGAGGGACGGAACGTCTTCGACCAGGTCCAGCTGCTGATCGTCACGCTCCCCCGTGAACACGGTGAACATTACACCTGCTAAACATCAGCACGTTAGCATTTAGCTCACAGTGAGCGCCGCCGTCGCACAGCTTTCTCTAAGTCTCCCCTCGTGCGGCGGCAGCGACCCAGATCTGCAGCATGTGGGACATTTTACAGAGTAAAAATAAACGCTGTTACTCAGTGACCTCAAAAGTCTTCACATTCACGCCGATCAGCGAAGTGACACGCCGACTTATCGGTTTCATGTCCAACTTGTTAAGCTGCAGTGAAGTTACACGGAGTCTTTACGTGTTCGCCTGCAGACTGGAAGCAGCTGTTTCTCTCACACTCAGAAACAACCAGCTCAACCTGTCCCACATGCAAATGACCACATCTACACAAATGACATGCAAAGTCAGCCGCTCTTCTTTCCCTTCTAAACTTTAAATGTTTAACACTATAATCCAGTATTATGAGTTAGCTCAGCTGCATGAATTGAGATATTTAACACTTCATCTGTTTCTCTGTAAACACGCTGTAACGTTCCCTCCGGCAGCCTCTCAGTCTGCAGCCTATTTTTAACTGCAGTGTTCGCTGCTGCATCGACCGGCGGCCCCTCAGGGATCAATAACACACTTTCATTCACTCTCACTTCAGAGCAGCCGGCAGAACGCTGTCTGATGGAACGCACCTCTCCGCTGCCGTTGAAAGGACTCCGTTCTCCATCAGCCGTCCGTCATCGCCGCCTCGCTTTGAATGAATCCCCTTTCTCAAACAGAGAAACTCGAGCGCCGGGAGGAAATGAAGTCAGAGTTGTGAATGAGAGTCAGAAAGTAGGAAGTGGTTGAACCGCAGCGTGGTCGCCATCTACTTCCCTAATGAATGCCAACTTCCCTCCAGCTGACCGAGCTCGCTCAGGTGTGGCAGGTAAACATCTCTCCTTCATGAGGAGAGATGTGTCGACGCTACGAGGAGCTCTTAAAGGGGAACGTCCACTAGAAGGTGAGTTTATACAGAAAAACATCGTCTTTGTGCTGCACCTGAATTTCCCCTCTGGAGATCAGAACTGACGAAGACTTCTAGTATCTTCACCTCCGGTCCAGCTGCTCTCGACTTTAACCTTTACCCAGGAAGTAGGAACCTTTGGAGGAACCCACTGCGTTTCCACCGCAGGGACCAGGGACTAAAGAGGACTTCTAGGGTCTTTATCTCCAAAGAGTCCCAGCTCAGGAGGCAGTACTTTCCAAAGGTACCGGTGCTTTGGGGGGGCGGGGCTTGCCTTGCACTGACTTTCTGAATGTCAGCGACAGCTAGTTCCAGGAAGACCTACCTAAAACAACAAACCCAGAATGAATCAGGAAAATCTCCTCAACCGTTTGGCCTGGATCCATAATTCTGGTCTCGTTTGAAAGGTCAGAAGCTAAGGAATATAAATCCATTGTAGTAAAACCTCTGCGTCCATAATAAACTAACTGAATTCAGAGCAAAGAACTTGCCAACAGAAGCCATTTGGAATCAGGAGCTTTAACAGAACTCAGCCGTCAGTTTGCACAGCAGGAGGTGTGGGCAGCTCGCACCCGTCAGCCCTCCCGTTGTTCCCGGGAGTCTCCCGTATTTTACCGTTTTATCTCGCCGTATCTAACCCTAAAAATGGATACTAAAATAAATTATTTAAGATATGTGAGTAAAGACTGCAACAGTAATCCTTCACCAACTTAGCAGTAATAACTTAGAGGCCGGTGCAGACGGAGCTTCATGCACAAAGAGTTAGTGAATAAAAACAAACCACAAAGATGAAACAGCTGTAACTGGAATTAATATGAAGGCCTAGTGTTAAACTCCATATAATGAACACTGAGACTGAGACAACACAAGACTGTCATTTAATGTAATTAAACTTTTTCAGTGTGCTCGGGGTTTTTTAGGGGGGGGGGGGTTGCCTTGTAAATTCCCTTTTTTAAATCCCAGTGTCGACAGGAATGGGGCAAATATTTAACAGTCCTTTTGCCCCTAGGGGGCGCCGCAGCACGGAACCGAGCGTCCATCACACACGTTCATTTACAAACATTACATTTATTCATTTAGCAGATGTCAGAGGTCGCACACCTCTGGAGCAACTAGGGGTTAAGAGTCTTGCTCAGTGTTTCACAGTGGACTCGAACCCGGCTCTGTGTCTTATCCACTGTGCCATCACACACTGAACATCTCCTGCTGCAGAGCGTCAGAGAGAAGCTCACAGGCGACAACACAAAAGCTGTTCCCGGTTGAAATGAATGGAAGCCCCTCAGACGGCCAGGAGCCGAGGCTCTGCGGTGTCGTAGTATTTCCTCGCGTGTAGGCGAGAGCCAGCGGACTGGATGTGAGTCCGGATGTTTCCGTCAGCGAGGCCTTCCTCCGCCAACATAATCCCATTCATCCAGGACAGAAATAACCTCCTCACCAGCAGCAGCAGCAGTCGGGGAACGGCACTCTACAGGACGCCAGGAAATTCTTGTTGTTATATTTTCTTTACCCAGCAGGCACCGGGGGGATCTAGTTATCTTCTGGTGGGTGGAGAGGAGATGATCCTGCCTTATTCCATTTACTAAACTAAACGTGGTTGTTTCTGCTCAAACATCAGCCAACAGTTGTCTCCTTTTTATTTACCAGTCCGTCTTCACAGTGATTAAACTCTGAATAAATGGATGAGTGTTATATTGTCAGTGTTTCATCCAACCAACTCTGAGGTCATCCAGGACTCTTTCCCGTCTCCATCACACATGACGCCACCGTAACCCTATTACAGCCTTTTTACAAGACTTCATTCATTTAGACCAAAGAAACAGACGGAGCTCCGGGAAGCTGAACGTCTGAGAGGCTCAGCCGAGACAGCCGAGAGAAAACAGACGGGAGGAAAAAGAATTTCAGAGATCAGAGGAGCAAAACAGGAAAAAGGAACAAACGAGGAACAAATTTAGAGAAAGACAGACAGACTGGGCGTGTCAGGCAGCCTCCATTCATCCAGTCTGAAACCACAGCAGCCAAGGCCTGCACAGGGAGGCCTGGTTTGCTGCGTCCTTCTGTCCACACAGGCAGTCTCAGAAACTACTGATCCAACGTGATGCGATGACAGGAAATGAGGTCTCTCTCTCGCCTGGATCTGGACCTCTAAACCACCAGAGTCAGACAGGTCCGTCCATCTTTTCCTGACCAATCAGAGCTCTGTATCCAGGATGAGGAACAGAGACGCCTGCAAGTAGTGCAGCACGGCGTGTCCGCCTCAGCTCCAGGTTCTCCGTCACCGCGGTGGCGAGGAGAGGACAGGTTAGCTGCTCTGGCTGCTCACAAGCCGCACAAAGTTCACTATCTGTGCAGGTACGCAGTTAGACAGCCAATCACAAGCGTCATGCTGCACGCTTATCGGCGCCGAGATTTACTGCTTAGCTATTAAAATGTGGTACGAAAACTACGCTCGTTAGTGTTGGTACGCGGTGCAATGAAACCTTTATCAGCAGCTTTGCATAAAGACGAAGTTTTAATCTGCTCAGCTTCTCCCCACCGCAGCCAGCTGTGTTTGCTTTTAGCTCTTCGTTACAAAGTGAAAGATGTCGGTCTTTAATCACCGCTGAGCTTCGTTTGCCACGTACGTTAAAATACGGCTCATAGAGCCTAAACTCAAACCAGCTCCTGCAGGACATGTAATCTTGCCCGAGGACACTTCAACATGCAGCCCGAACCGCCGACCTTCTGATTAACGGGCAACCCGCTCTGCCTCCTGAGCCACAGCCGCCCCACATGCTTTCTAAACTTCACTCAGTATGTTGATGACGTGTTGTTTCCAGTAAGATATTAGTGACTCTGCTGTTGGAAAATCTGCTGCTGCTCTAACAACTATTTTTAATTTATAAAATAGTGTTTTTTAAATTATATATTTCTTAAAAGGCCATTTTTTAGTAATGAAAAGAACTGATTGCCATTAAGGTGTATTAATTAGAGTGTATCAGTGAAATCCATCTCCATGTCCTAGTTTTGAGATCTGGCCCGACTGAATTTGTTCAGTTCACCTGTGGTGAACCAAAACAGACGGCACAAACTGAGTCAAAGTAAAAGAAACAGCATTTCCTTTGAGCTCCGTGTGAATCACAGCAGAACACCTCGCCTCTGAAAACACCTCTCAGGCCTTTTCTGATGGACGACAACTAAATGTTCTGGTTCAAATAAGTTCTGAAGCTTTAAAGTTTAGTTCTGACTTCAGAAACAGCAGAGAGTCTCTTCAGTCAGCTGTTCTTCATCAGCAGCAGGGTGTCGCCGAAAAGTAGAATTTCCCTGTTTCTGAGCACAACGGCAGTAAATTAGTGATGAAGCAGACAAACACCATCCAGCCCTCGTCGTCACACTCCGTCTGTCTTTGCTTCAGAGACACGGGTCATAATTTAATCGGCTGCTTGAGGTCTTCATCAGTTAAATGCCAACATTTTTAAGCATTTAAACAAACGCCTGAAGCTGTCAAAGGAAATGCTAATCTCACTGACACGTCAACACGACTCAACCAGAGTGTGTGAAAGCAGGCGGTGATAAACGGAGTCCACGCCTCACTCGGCCCTGAAACAAGCGCTTGATCTATAATAGATGCTGAGGAGAAAACTTGAAGCGGCAAACTTCCTCCGAACTGCAGCTTCAGCCTGCGGGGCCTTCAATTCAGCAGAAAGGTCCGGACTCGCTAAGCAGGTTCGTTAGGGATTCTGTTTGAAGTGATGCAGAGCCAAGCCTCCGAGCAGAGCCGCCTCCTGCTGAGTCAGACCGGCAAGGTAACGCTAAAACTGAACCGGAGCGACATCAGGCGCCGCTTCGCCAGCCGGGTCCTCGGGTCAACACGGGGTCGTCAGATCAACGGACTTTAGGTGAAAAGGTCGGACCCAGATTCATCGCTGCTTTGGTCCTTCCCTCACTGACTTGTGTTGTTCATCAGAAGACATTTCTCTCGGGTTGCTCAAAGGTTTGTACCTCCGAGTGGAGGTTCGGCTCCTTGGGGATCTGAAGCCAGGTTTAGATCAGAGGTCTCACATTTGGGCCGATATCAAGGACTTTCATCTTTCATGCTAACCCTGATCCAAATATCCCAACTATTCGGCAGAGTTCACTCCAGAATCAGATTGTAATCAGAGCTGGACAGAAACCTGGGACAGAGAGGTGGATAGGAAAACATTCCAGACTTAGAGTCATGCCGGTTTAAAGTTTTTATAAACAGACCATCTCTGCAGCTCTACTCTGGGTTTAGCTGCATATTTCCTGTCTGGTTCAGTGTCTGATGAGGCCGCCTGCTCAGCTGCAGACTCAGAGAGTCGCTGGTGAGCATAGAGGAGCATTTAGCTGCTAAAGAGCCAGATCTTTCCCTCAGGAGCAGAGACCACAGGAGTGATGTCACCCGTTGGTTTGTGGACTACGGCTCTGAAGCCTCGAGTTTGGCCATCGCCATCTTGGTTGTTTGCAACCAGCAGCACTGGACGTGACCATATTTGGATGAGAGGGCGGAGCTAGCTATCTTGGTTAGCAAAGTGCATCTGTAATTCACGTTAACTGTGAAATTAGCTGGGATGCTAATTTTAGCTAACGACAAACAGGCTTAAACAAAAATGAGCAGCCGACTCCTGATGAGCTTTTTCAGCGTCGCTGGTTAAATGTACACAGAGCAGCGGATACGAGTCGCCTCCATCCTGACTAACAGGTCGCCGTGGTAGCGGCTTGTCAATCAGCTTGTAGCCCCGCCCTAAAACCCCCTGCTTCCTGGTCTCTGTTCCTCTAAATGGGACCATAATTTACTAAATGAACATCATGCTGTGTTGAAGAAGACT
>JAPMOB010223654.1:0-25738 GCA_029875015.1 Lepomis gibbosus
GTGTGAGGTGGTTAACTGCCATAACAGATGGAATAAAGAGTGTTTTGGGAAAGCAACAAAGTTTATGTTAAGAATGCTTGTGATATAGCAATACATTTGAGTTAGAGTTGTAAAGCAGAAAAGCTGCCCTATATATACTTTTCTCACTAAAATTAAAGTGTACTTATTTCTTATATTTCACTGACATATTGTTTTTGAATTGTAAGTATGGCCAACAAATTTTTAACCTTTAGCCTAAGTTTCCTTCTTTCTAAAACTGTGGCAATAGGTAGGCTATCCTTGTTTTTAGCTTTGATTGAACTCTAAACCTAAAGCTTGAAGCCTGAAAGGTTTAATAGTGCTTCTGGACAGAATTATAATTCCCTTTTTTCCAGAATAAATACAGGCAGGTTAGGACATGTGACAAACTAAACTGGGATAAACACTGATTAAAAGATCATACCTTTCTATCTTTAGATTAGAGATTTGTATAGGCTAAAGGATAGGTTCACACACTTTTTTTTGAACAACAGTCAGGTGCCCATATGTAGGCCTACAGTGAAACAGGTTTGTCTTGCTATAAGCTACTCATTCCTCTTGTTCATACTGACCATTAAGACATGCATTTCTATGTAAGTGATTTCAGTATAAGGTGTGGGGGGAAAACCCCCACAGTCCTCTCTGCAACAATATAGTTTATATTTATTACAAATTTCCCTGTTTTGTTACTATTCTTCCACTGCAACTCAACAGTGAAACATAAAGAGCGGATTTTATACTAAAATACTGTTAAATAGCCTAGGCTATAGAGGAAATAGCCTACAGGTGTTTTACATAAAAAGTATATATATAGTATATTGAACTTAGTATGAATAGATACAACATTATAATTATAAATGGAAACCTTATTTTTGCTTCTTGGCCAGAATGATTTGGGTGGGGGCTTATGACCCTGGCGTAGTAGACCAATGCCTATTTCTAAAACCCTTAAAATCCTGGCAATGGCTCTATCGGTAAATTAGTGTTCTTCAAATCACCAACACTAAAAAAATAAATAAGAAAAGTTAAATAGAAGATTCCTTTTGGATGAGAGGTAAAAACTTATCAAATAGTCTACCTTCAACAAAGTCCAGTTGCCCTTGATTTAACCCTCCTTGGAGACCTTGATGAATCTTAACAGACAAAACAGGAAAACAAACAGAGAGAAAAGTAAGGTATCACAAAGTAACAATAACAAAAGGCAATTGTAGTTTAAATTGTAAAAATAAGTATAGCACTCATTTCTGCCGCATGATAGCAACAGGCCAAACACGGTTAAAAAGACAGTCAGGGACACCACAGAGTTATATGTGTCCTGTAAGTCTGGCCAGTTAGATTTTATTCGTCATTGGTACATCCGGGTACTTCATTTTTTGATTGACAGTTGCCATGGCAACAAGCTAGAGCATCGCCATTTTGTCAGGAGGGTTTTTTTCCCAGCTCAGTCTTTTCAAATGTTCTCCCTTCCCGCCGGAATAATGCTGTCAGTGGATATATATTTGACGTTTTTGGATATCGAAATGCGTCCAGTGGATCGGATTAAGAAGATCAAGAGACCGACGTTTTAACATAGTTTAAATAATTAGGCGGCGCCGCACTAACTCAGTTGTCCGTGTCTCTGGTCCACCGGGCCGGTTCACTGCGCAGGTTTGGACCGCGCGCCATTTTGTGAAAATTGACACAAAATTCCTAACCAAAATTATCAGAGGACACGGTTTCTGTTTCATGTTTAAAAAACTCTGGATTTAACTGTATTGTCGTATTTATCGACGTGACCGACGCTGAATTTGCAAAGACAACGTAAAATCTGAATTTGGCATAACGTTTATTTAGCGGTAGCTAGAATTGTTAGCTTGAGGCTAGCCAGGGAAGCTACAGCTAGCTAGGGCAGGTAGCTAATGTTAGCTGCGTTCATTTTGTCAACTAGCTAGCCAGTTCGCTAAGGTTAGCTAGTAAGTTATGCGTGCTAGTTAACGTTAGCATGTTGCTAGTCATCAGCTGATAGTAACGTTAGTCAAAGTCGCTTCATTTGCCGATGTTCGTCAAAGCGTGGGATATGAAGAACGTATTAAATCTGGCCGTCAAATAATTTTAGAGCTTGCCGATCAGTGGACGGGGATTGGATTCAACGTTAACATTACTCGCTAACCGTGCAGGGAGGGGAGAATCTCAAGCTGGATAAGTTTCCTCATCATACAGGTTATTGGACTTTAAATGAAGATCGTGCCATCAGAGGTGAGCAATTATAAAATGTTATCTTTGACATTAGCCCTCGCTTAACGCATTCGCAGATGTATATTATTACGTGAATGGTTAACGTTAACAATGATGGACGCGACAGTGAAGTTAAGAATGGTAGCTTATGGTATGGCGGCTAGCTAACATTCTGTGGCGGTGCAGATTCCGCTGAAGCCAGCGTTAACATTTTCTTTCAGTCAGTAGGTCAACGGACTAATTTTAACGTCAGACGTGAACAGTTTTTCAAGATGTTGTGAGCTAAAGGGTGCAACGGATTGTGTGGGCTTGGAAGGGGAGTCATGCTGGCACGGTGTTAACGTTACAGCTAATGTTAACCCTGCAATATTAGACAGTGTCATTGTACGATTTAAGCAAGTGTTGCCGTGTTAGCTAACAGTCCAGTTTGATTTACTGTCAATGCAATGTCTAAGTGTATTTATATTTAAAGGTGTAGTTTGGATTTTACATTTCTAACTACAGAACGGAAGCTCACCTAGCTAAACTGGCTAACGCCTGGTAGCTAATTCAGCTAACCTGGCTAATGGTTAACGTTGACTTGTTGACGAACCAGCTGAATGGGCCCCACAACCCGCTGGCTGAACACAGCGTCACTAGCTAGCGTTAACGTCGGATTGGTGAGAGATATGCTTGCTTGTCCCGCAGTTTTCAGGGTAACGTTAACGACAACGTTAGCTAGTTAGACTGCTAACGGTAACGTGAGCCTGAATGCGTTTGCCATTTATACGATGAATAGGAGACATACACGGACGATATGTAGCAAGAAAGGACGCAAATTAACACTGAATATGCTTTCTAAATTCCAACCATGACGAGATCTACCCCATCATCTGTAAGTACAGAGATACTTGGGCACCGTCTTCATACACGGGCGTTAGGCTTTTAATTGTTTTGGATGGGTTACATTTGATTCAGCTTTGGCATGGATCTAATCAGTTGGGCGTAAGAAGATGATACACAGGCTTGTTACAGAGGTCTTTTGCTATCACATAAGATATGATATGGCTACTAATAGCAAGCTAGCTGTCGTTATATTTACACCTAAATAGGCCCGTTGATTCCGTGATGAGTTGAGCCACGAAAGGAACTGTTCATATGTCAGTACTGAAAATGAAGAATAATCAAACGTTTAGGAAAGAGTAAAGAGCTACAAGTGCGCTTGCAAAATAGCTTCATGGTCAAATACAGCTTGAATTTTCCTAGTGGGATTAGTGGTTTTTAAAATGTCAAATTCACCCTATAGTTATGTTAGTCTCATTCCAGTTATTGTGTTTGTAATATGGGCTCAAACCAAACTTTTTCAGCTCTTTGCCAATTTGCATAATCTTGTACAGTAATTTCAGATGGGCTACCAATTTTTAAAAAGTATATATCTTTAAATCCACTATAACTTAATGGGTATATTGACCATGGAATGTTGAGAGGAGATTGAATGCTATTAAGTCCACAGCAATATTAATCCTGATTTATTTTGTTAAGTTTTATATAGTCTGTGCCTCTGAGTGAACTGTTTTATCTTTTAACAGTTTCAGTAGAGCTTTGGATTTTTTTAATGTTTTTAAAATGTCATTGCCTGGGCATTAATTGATTTTTACTGTTTATTCACAAGCAGTTTACCTTTTTTTGAATTTATATTTACAGATTCTACCAAAGTTCATACATTTACCCCAAGCACTTTTTTCATTAAGTTTTGGGGTGTCTTGTATTCTTCAGGGGTCCTCTGTCCCTCTTTCTAAACTAAAGTTAAACCACTGTGAAGTTAAATCCCCACCAAAGATGCACAATGATAATGATCTGTTTTTATTCTTTGTAGTGGGTTGTGGTTTGCTGCTGGACTCTCCTCCCAGGATGATATGAAATTTTACAGGAGATGATGCATCCAGGTTAGCTGCTATATATTAAGCCTTTTCCTTTGGTGTAAAGTGGTACACCTAAGACCTTCTTCTCTTTCTTAAGTGGGGAAAAGTCATGTCATGTTAAATCATTAAGATCTGTCAATACAGTTTTTAAATTTCTAGTTCAACCTTTTGTTTGATGACAGAGCTCAAAGTGGTTAAAAGTTGTTAGATATAATTGTTTCAGGTCTCTGTTGAACAAGTAGGAAAATAGACACTAGTCATCACGACAAATCAGTCTTATCATCTTTTAATATGATTCTGGGAAACAGGCCTTATTTAATTTTGCAATATTTTAGTCCATCCTTGCTATATCCTTATCCTTATCTATATTTAGATATATGATACTATTTTATATTATATTACGTATAATTTTAAATATCTTTGTTTCTTAAAATACAGCCCTTGCCTGTGCTCTGTCATCTTACAGTTCCTCTTATTTCTGTCAGTGGATGTGTATTTTTTCCTTTTCCAAAGCTGGGTCAGCTTTCTAATGCTCTCAGATGGAGTGCAGGTTTTGGGCTGTGCAGCTATTTTGCTGTCAGGCTCTTGTGTTGAAAGCAGCGTCTAAGTGTGCCAAAGTTCAATTTTATTTCTTGTTTATTTCTTGTTTTCTCATTGGAAAATGGGAGCAGCTCTGCCCTGGCAACAAAAGTAGGCTATTTGCATACTGCGTTGTGATTGGTCTGTGCATTGATGGGCTTGCCAAATCACGCTGTATCTCTGTGGTGATAGGCTATGCTAATTAGGTGCTGTTGCTGGGATTCTGAATAGTGGTTACTGTGTAGCACTGGTGAATTGTGTTGTCTGGTGAGAGATGCTGATAGCTGAACATGCTATTTGATAATTTTTTGATTCCTTCTGGCTTAAAATGAAGGATGATTCACTGTACAGTGTGGAGATGCTTTATTTTCACCCCTTGTCACTGTTAAACCTGCTGTTTTGCTCCTTTTTCTTCACAAAGGTTGATATGTTATTGCTATAATGTATTTTGTGGTTATCTTTTGATGTATTTTTTTTTACTTTACATGTTTAACAAAAGACACTGTATTAATCTGACATTTCTCTTAACAATGAATTAATCCTATTATTGTTCTCAACATTTTATGATCATTTTTGTCTGTGTTAAAGTGTGAGCTTGATCATTTCAACATACATATTAATAATACAAATGCATAACTTGCATCTTTCATATATTTTTCTTAAAGGTAAATTTAGACATTTTTGTGTTAAGGAAATTCTTGCTTGTAATATGAAGCAGCAGATAATGCTTATTTAAGTTAATTCTGTACAATAAGCAGCAAATATCTTTTACCTGCTTTATTTTTGGGCCGCAAATTTCTTTTATGAAAGAGGAATTGCAGCTGTTTTACATCAAGATTAGTACCCTTTTCCCCTTTAGTTTTTTGTGTTGTTGAATTAAGGTAAAATGCAACTCATAGCAGTGTTAATTTCTTCCAGGAGGAGAGACTTCAGCATGCAAACCTTCGTCCGTCCGGCTTGCGCCCTCTTTTTCTTTACACACTGCTGGTCTTCAGATGGCTGCTCCAATGCCCCATACGCACCAGCAGTACAGTGACCGCCACCAGCCAAGTACTGACCAATCTGTTACGGTCTTACCGTACAGCGACCAGACACCACAGCTCACTGCCAATCAGGTACACCTAACCCCCCACCCAACCCCAGCTCTTGGATTTCTTTTGGTTTTAATGTCTAGTGTTGCAGAACTGAAATGTTTAATATGATATAAAAGACTACTTTCCTTTTTGCTGCTGTCACCAGGCAGAGTAGCTGCTTGTCAGATGTTCTTTCAGGCTAGCCATTTAATGTTTGTGCAAAGTTTATTGTACTCAATTAAATGAATGGCCTCTAAGGTTTAGCATTATCAATTTTAGATCTGCTGTTACTTGTTACAAAAGTGCTGCACATATTGTTTGTTTATGAAATGTTCCCTTTGATACTTCAGAGGCACATGCCCCAGTGCTTTCGTGACCCAACTTCAGCTCCCCTGAGGAAGCTCTCCATTGACCTTATCAAAACATACAAACACATCAATGAGGTTAGTTGTTTTTTTTCATTAAATGAATCCATATAATTGGTTTGTTACACTGTAAATATTAGTATAACTTTCAACATTTAAAAGAGCAGATAAAATGTCTTCAGGTATGATTATTTGAATTGTTTAACTGTTCATTTCTAGGTGTATTATGCAAAAAAGAAGCGACGGCACCAACAGGGTCAGGGTGAAGACTCCAGTCACAAAAAAGAAAGGAAAGTCTTTAATGATGGCTATGACGATGATAACTATGACTACATCGTCAAGAATGGAGAGAAGTGGATGGACCGCTATGAGATTGATTCCTTGATAGGAAAAGGATCATTTGGACAGGTGCCTAAGTATAAATTACACACACACACACACACTCATTTGATTTGTGACAGAGAAAATTGTCTTGAATTTAACAAACAAATGATGTATTCATTTTGCTCTGTATAAACTAAAGATATTTGATGCCACTCAGTGAAGATGGATCATATACAGTTACCTTTTTAAGTGTTTATTATCAAACAAATGGTTCTGATTTAATTTTGGGGAACATTAATTTTAGCTCTTGTTGCCATCTTTTAGGTTGTGAAGGCATATGACCGTGCTGAGCAGGAATGGGTTGCCATTAAGATCATCAAGAACAAGAAAGCTTTCCTCAATCAAGCCCAGATTGAAGTGCGCCTCCTAGAGCTCATGAACAAACATGATACAGAGATGAAATACTACATTGGTAATTCATTCTTGAAATTCCCTCCTGACCTGGCAAGACATATAAAACAAATGAAAAGGCTTTTTCTTGTATTTGACTAACATGTACAATTTGCGTTTCTGCAGTTCACTTAAAGCGGCACTTCATGTTCCGGAACCACCTATGCCTCGTGTTTGAGATGCTTTCATATAACCTGTATGACCTACTCCGAAATACCAACTTCCGTGGCGTCTCGCTCAACCTCACCCGGAAGTTCGCCCAGCAGCTATGCACGGCGCTGCTCTTCCTGGCCACCCCTGAGCTCAGCATCATCCACTGTGACCTGAAGCCTGAGAACATCCTCCTCTGTAACCCCAAAAGGAGTGCCATCAAAATAGTGGACTTTGGCAGCTCATGCCAACTGGGACAAAGGGTATCTAGTGGCAGTTCTTCTTATCAGCAATAAAAAAAAATGAATGCAAGAATGTCCTGAGAAGTGTGCAATATGTGTTGCTTCTAAACATTAGCTGTAATGAATAAGTAATTCAGGAGTCTGATTGTCTTCGTCTGTGCTTTTGTAGATATACCAATACATCCAGAGTCGCTTCTACCGTTCCCCAGAGGTGCTGCTGGGAATGCCCTATGACCTGGCCATTGACATGTGGTCCTTGGGTTGCATCTTGGTAGAGATGCACACTGGAGAACCTCTCTTCAGCGGAGCCAATGAGGTATAACAAACTGAAGTACTACTCTGATTTGTTCTGTGTTGTGTTTTGTAATAATGTCACGCAGACCTCAAAGATTAAGAAGTGGGGTTCACAAACCTAAAATGTATTACCATTACCAACAATCACTTGTCAAGCCTTGAAATGGTTGTTTCTAGTAATTGTGGCCACTTGCCTGAGCCTACATGTTTTTGCAGTTAAGTCATCTTATGTTGAGTAAGTTAAGTTGCAGATATACAATGTAAATGTTACAGTAACTTGATTAATAACTTTCCCCTAGGTGGACCAGATGAACAAAATAGTTGAGGTTCTTGGTATCCCGCCGAATCACATAATGGACCTAGCCCCAAAAGCCAGGAAGTTCTTTGAGAAGCTTTCGGATGGTACATGGAGTGTTAAGAAGACCAAAGATGGCAAAAGGGTGAGCTCAGTTTTTTGCAGCTGCAGTTAAACTCTGACAAAAAATTTGTTTGGTATTATTGGTAAAAGGTAGATTGCAGGAGGATGCACAGAAATCACGGCTGAGTAAATCTCTTAATCTTTGTGTACTTTGCCTTTAACAGTATAAGCCTCCAGCTTCGCGGAAGCTCCACTCCATCCTGGGTGTGGAGACAGGGGGTCCAGGTGGCCGCCGTGCAGGGGAGTCTGGCCATGCTGTTGCTGACTACTTGAAGTTCAAGGACCTGATCCTCCGGATGTTGGACTATGACCCTAAGAGCCGCATCCAGCCCTACTATGCCCTGCAGCACAGCTTCTTCAAGAAGACTGCGGATGAGGGGACCAATACAAGCAGCAGCGTGTCTACGAGCCCCGCATTAGAGCAGTCCCAGTCTTCAGGAACCACCTCCAGCACTTCCTCTAGTTCAGGTAACTGCCAGCTGAAAACTCTGTCCCACTGTCCTTCAGTTAAAGCAGTGAAACAATGATTTGTGAGAAAGGCGTCAAATCACTTC
Source organism: Lepomis gibbosus (assembly GCA_029875015.1). Taxonomy (NCBI): domain Eukaryota; kingdom Metazoa; phylum Chordata; class Actinopteri; order Centrarchiformes; family Centrarchidae; genus Lepomis; species Lepomis gibbosus. The sequence goes on from JAPMOB010223654.1 coordinate 8,583, forward strand.
ACTACAGATATCTGTTCAGTAAAGGGTATGGTTTTGTGGACCCAGAAAAAACATTAAAACTGTCCAAATCTATTTCATTGTGTAACATTCAGACATGTCTTAAATGTGTTGTGTGCTTTTATCAACATTAGCTTATGCAATTGTAGCATTTGACATATTTAATTGAAAGTTGTTGAGACTGCAGTTGTGACACATTTGTTTCCTCCTTAGGAGGATCATCTGGGACAAGTACCAGTGGCAGAGCAAGATCAGACCCTACCCATCACCACTTGCACAGTGGAGGACACTTCGGCACGGCCATGCCTGCCATCGATGGTGACAGCCTCTGCCCACAGGTTAGTAAGTTAGAAGAAATCTAAAAAAAGTTGATCATCTTAATAAACAAATCCCTTTTTCAAAAAATAAAAATTCAAAAACTGTGACCTTAAAGTCTGAGTGTCACTTTCTGGCAAGCAACATCAACAAAATTGTCTTCCTAAATTGAGAGTTATGTCAAGTTTAAAGGGGCCATGTTATGCTTTCAGGGTTTCTTCCTTTCCGTTAGTGTGCCTGAAGTCCCTGCTTTATGGAGTTACTGTCTCCCACAGAAAACACTGCTCCTGACCTGGCTCAAACAGCTCAGCCTTTTCTTCCGTTACTCGTCTATGTCACTACATAACACATTCTGACACATTCGCATAATGCCTGCCATGGTTACTGTAGCTACAGCGGCATTTCCAGCTGACCAGATAGCCTCAGGAATTTGGCTATTTTAAGCTAAAACGGAGCATTTCAGACAGAGGGTAAAAAGAGGTACTGCAGCAATGTACAGTATGAGGATAAACAAGTTTTCTAGTAGGATTCCCAAATAAAAGGATGAACCTGGATATGAACGTAATATGGCCTCTTTTTTTTTAAGTGTACTAAATTAAGTATCTTACAGTGTTACATGGTGAACAACAGAAACTTTAATCTTCTTGACCATCATAACATTTAAACAATGCTTACTAATGCTCCTAAAAAATGGTGCAGCTGTATTCCATAACTGACACTTGTTGTTTGACGTTGACAGGCAAGACAGCCTTACCCACCCCCACTGGTGTGGGGTGGTGGGGTCGGACCAGAGTCAGTCACTGGAGAAACCCACCCAGTCCAGGAGACCACCTTCCATGTTCCCCCTCAGCACCCTAAGGCCCTGCATCCCCACTCACATACTCATCACCACCACGGGCCGATGATGGCTACACGCCCACGCCCACGCCACTACACCTCCCCGACACACAGCTCCTCGACACAGGACTCCATGGAGGTGGTTCATGGCCACCTGTCCATGACCTCCCTGTCTTCCTCTGCCTCCTCTTCCTCTACATCGTCCTCTTCCACTGGGAACCATGGCAACCAGGCCTACCAGCTCCGCCATTTGCCCGCTGGAGCCCTTGACTTTGGTCAGAATGGTGGGCTGAGCATGGGGCTAGGTGCCTTCTCGAACCCACGGCAGGAGACTGGCATGGCAGCGCACCCTGCATTCTCCATGGGCACGAACACAGGGCCTGCCCACTACCTAGCGGAAGGCCACCTGGGCATGAGGCAGGGCATGGACCGGGAGGAGTCTCCAATGACTGGAGTGTGTGTGCAGCAGAGTTCTATGGCCAGCTCGTGACTGCACTGACATTTGGCTGTGTGTTCCCCCTGTGCGTCATTTTTAAGGTGGTGTTTTTTACTACAAGGTGTGTTGAGAACAAAAGCTGCTCACGTCAGAAGGGAGATATCACTGAACCGCTACTACAGAGAAAAACCTTTGTTAAAAAGTATATATGTAATTTTCATCCGTTTTTCTTTTGCAATCATTAGGCACAAAATAATACTGCGGAATAACCATAGTGAGATTGAGTCATCCATCTTACCATTTCACCAGTTTCATGTAACCACCAAGTAATCACCATATGGTATTATGTGGCAAAATCTTCTAAGGAGCATTTCAGAGCGAAGTTTCAAGCTGTTTAGCAGGTAGCTGTTGGTGATGAAATGCTTGGTGTCCTCTTTCGGTTCCAACCGTGGACTGCCTGACATTACTGTTCCACCGGTTCTTAATTATTTTGCCCTTTTTTTTTAAAACTGAAATTTCTCGTAAAAAGCTGCTTGTAAATCCTGTAGCTTGACAATGAGGGGAAGTGTTTGCGGTGATATTTCTTGTTGTTGGTCGGTATTGTGTAACTCTATTAAAGGGGAGCACATAGCAGTGGAATCCCTATAGCGTGTGCTGGCCGGGTGGAGAGGAGACCCTGCAGGTGGATCCTGACACCAACCGGGTCAAAGGAGGGGGAAGCACCACCCCTCAGGCCTAGAGGCCCCCGTAGTCCTGCAAGCTGCAACTGGGCCCGGCACAGATGAGAGCAGCGATGGGCACGGGAGACGAGAGGATCCAGCCCAGTGAAAGGAAGACAGTCAGTGGCTGGTTCTAGATAACCCTTTGGCCTTATGACTCATGGACTTGGAATGGGATGGAGCTGGACATTATCATTTGAATTAAGATGGCTTTTCTCTATTTTTCTCTCTAGACAGCCCTTAATTCTTTAAGGAAATTAAAACAACTTAGAAAAGGTAAATAAGAATGGTAATTTGAGGCCTTTCTCGTCAAAGATTTCTTCTTCAGCAGGGCCCCACATAACAGGGTCTTATTGTACACAACAACCTCCTAAACATTACTTCCTTGAAAATCTTATTCACTGGTTAAGGATTTTGCAGTGGAAAGAACTATCTATTCCAGAGTCTACCCTTTTATGTTTTATTTTCCCCCCCTTGCATGTAGTTCCTCATCAGAACCACCTGCACAAGTCTCTCCATCCAAAACATGGAAACTGAAGAAAAAAATGAGTTAAGTGACTGCCTTTTTTCTCCTCAAATTATGCTGTGAATTTTACAAGAATTTATTTTCCCTTTGGATATGTTTTTATACCAAAGCAGTTGTTTTATAGCATATAGGTGTCTGTAACCAATAATGTAGCAGTTCACCATTTTGACGCAAAGTTTATCAAGATCTTATTTTAACGTCAATACAAACAGCTGCAATATATTACTTTAGCAAAACTGGAGACCGTTGTTGAGACCGTTGGCTATTGTGTATTCTGGCCAGATTTGTTTGCAACGTTTTACCAAAACTGTTTCCATATTAATTGGTAGATTATTTTGGGAGTCTTTTAAAAACTTTGGTATGTTAGAGAATTTGGTAGTTACTCTGCAGGCTCCGGAGTAGCAAGATAGAAGCTGATGGTTTAAAAAAAAGAGAAAAAAAAGGAGACTAATGCGTTCTATTTCTGTGTCGTCGTTTTTCTTTTGCCCCCATCATACTATTTCAAAGGGTTTTGCTGCCTTTCATACATCATTTGGTCAACTTGGCAAGTTTCTGCCGTGAAGCAAGACTTTGTGTCATTGTCTTGGCAGGGTAAGGATAATTGTGGCAAATCAGTTTGTGTTGAATGGTATTTTTCTGATATGGTAGGGCAGATCCCCCCATGATTGTTGTCCTATTCAAAGGGAAAGGGTGTCCGTCAGCCCACAATCACATGCTTTTGCCCAGACAGACATGCATGTCCTCAAAACATTACAGTCAATAACCAGATTTTTTTTTATATCAGGGATTTTGAAGTGCTTACTTTCTTCTGTTGCTCATTTTACCAGCTTTGAAATTAGACATGAAGACCTGCCCACATCCACCTTTCAAATTAAGGGCAGGCCACAGGTCATGCTGTTACCATTTTAAAGGAGAAACCATCATAAGAAATCATGCTTGGTATTTCCACAAACACAAATGTAAAGCTACCTATATTGAGATTGGGGTTTTATCTGGATGTCAAGGTTAATTGCAAATTTGCAATCATTTTTCATACCCCGCAGAATTTGAGACATTTAAAAATTGCCAGTGGTTTTATTACTGGCACTCATACTGGTACTAAACATTCCAAAAATAAAGACTGAAAAAGAAAAAAAATTGACTGCAGTGACTCGTAAGTGTGCGCCTATTTCAGATCATGCTGATTGACCTCTTATTTAGAGCAGTTGTCATGAAATGCAGCCCCTTTTTAATAGTTGAAATAGAATTTATGTATATATTTATATTTTTTTAATAAAGGAAGTATAGAACTCACTACCTTGCTCCTGCTGGTATGTTGATTATGTTTGTCAATTTGGTGACCATTCAGTGGGCAGGAACTCCTGTTTTCTTAGTGGCAAAACCTTGCCTTTTGGCAAAGGTACTTGACTACATCAGGACAACACTATGAGGTAGGGTTTGAATCAAACAGGGAAAGCTAGATCTTCAAACCTTAATAATTTTCACAGGGTATATTGTAAGTGCATGTACATCACAAACCTTACTTTTTGGTTATATGAGAAGCACATGGTTGAAAAAAAAAAGGTTCCATCTTTCATAAGCCTGTTAAGTTTGTGGGTTATACACAAACACATATACTTGTTGACATATCTGAACACCCAACAGAAGTTGAAGTCCTCTTATTTAATTTGGAATTATCCTTTTCATTTTTGAGTTCACATTTTTTCACTTTTTTTGTACATGCAACATGCACTATAGAATTGAACAGCATGGGGGAAAGGATAAGTTCGTGTATCCACAGATTGTAAGATCTAGTCAAGACTTTGCTGTGTTTATGACAATGCCCTTTGTATTATATTAAGACAGTCTTATGTATGATATATAAAAAGAAGTTAATTGAATTGCTTTGTGTGTCTTTATTGTTCTGTGACAGCGCCATCAACATTAGATACTTATTAAGTGTTCACTCGTCACCCCTAATATAATCATACATTAAAAAAATCATTATCACGCTGTACGTTTGGCATAGCTTCGTGCCTCGAGTACATTAATATGTTAAAGAAAATGAAATGAATGAAAGCAGAGACGTCCTGTGGTGTTGTAGCATTTTATAAAACAAGGAACGGCTCCACTCAACGTTCTGGCTCGTTGGTCTAGGGGTATGATTCTCGCTTCGGGTGCGAGAGGTCCCGGGTTCAAATCCCGGACGAGCCCTGTGTTTTTACTTGAAGGGCAAACGCTGTAGCCAACGGCGGGCGCCCACCTCAAGGATTACAGCAATAATTTGTATAAGATTAATTTACGTAATATCTAAAGACATGGTGAAAACTATCGTCACCTACGGCACCTTAAATTTCATGTTTCTGTTTTGTCTTTGTGAGGTCTTCCTCCGTGTGGACTGCTGAGGCCACATATGAAGTGTCCCTACCGTCGTGCTATGACCTTCGGTACAAAATATTTGATCGTATTGCTGACACAAACAAAATTTTGGGCTCGTCCGGGATTTGAACCCGGGACCTCTCGCACCCTAAGCGAGAATCATACCCCTAGACCAACGAGCCAAGTAACAATTGGCTGTGTTCTGCTCAGCTAAGTACTCACGCTGATATTGACTATGTTGTTATATTTACTTATACTTATTCATATAGAAACATGCATTCCCGCTAACAATTTACTGGAACACAGTGAAGTTGCTAGCTAATACTGACTGGAAGGAATGAGTAAGGTAAACTGACCAGCAAAGCTAACGCGTTACCGATTGACACTAATAGGTTTATTTTCTAGAAAAGCTAGCTATCTCTTTTCACGACATCCCGTCACTTAATGGCCTACAACAAAAGCGGGGCACGGCAACTGCCGTATATCAGCCACCTTAGTAGATAAAATTGCAATCAAACTGCTCGCCCTACCGAATAGCTAGCTAGCTCCTGTCTTGTAGAGACTTTAGACAGCGGATGGCAGCAGTGCACTTGAAGAGCTGCTGTCACTACATTCAAGGACGAAGAAGAATATTTCGCTTTTTCTCTATTAATTGGTCAATAGAATAGCTTGGTGGAGCACAACTGACCAATAGTTATACACCACAGTGCGGGTATGTCCAATCAGGAGCCTTGTGGGTGGGATATCGTCCTACAAAATGATCTACTCCTAAATTCAACCGTTGAAAGTGAGTCGTGAATCCAGTCTGCAGTCTTTGATAGTTGTGTATGGAACCGACTATCGGACAGTATTTGAGGTCATATAAGTTACTTGTCAATGTTAGATATCACCTAAAGTCCACGCGAGTGCCTAACTCACAGCGCTAAAGTTAGCAGATGACAAAAGTCTGCTAGGTTAGCTAAGCTAACTACCTAGCCTGAAGCATGCCGAATTTTTGCGCGGCCCCAAATTGTACACGGAAGAGCACTCAGTCAGATTTGGCATTTTTTCGGTTTCCACGGGACCCAGAGAGGTAAGGCATTGTATATATCATTATTCGCGTCGGTGAACTTCAATATTCCTGTAACTACCGTTAAACTATGACAAATACATAATAACATACATTTGTTTAGTTAGCTATTAACCGAAGCATTAGTTCGTATAAAACGCAATGATGCTCCTGTTTTCTCAGTGCTAATGAGCCTGTGTGTGTCTTAATGTTTTCTGTTATGCCATCAACCTGCCAGAGACTGCAGATGAAAATTAGTCTGTATGTCTAAATCTGGTACATTTACACATTAGACTTAAGTCCTCATGTTGATTAACTTAATGTGTACTGACCGTTTTAAATAAACAATCAAACGATAAGTTATATGTTGATTTTATGATTCAGGCCCTTGAGTAGGCAACATGCTAACTAACCTATATCTAGGTAATGGGCACTTATTACTTGAATGTAACGTTAATGTGGTCTATGAAACACTACGGCCTCTTTCATGAATGAAATTTCAACATAAAGCAAGGGAAAAAATAATTTCTTCACATTCGGAACTGTGGTAAAAGCTGTTTTCACCACAGTGGTGAGTAGCTCTTGTTGTGTTGTATAATGCTAGTGAGCCAATAATGTCAACACCACACTCAAAAAGTATGCATGTTGCCACTTTTGTACATGTCACCTGTCTCCTTTCAATGTACTACATTTACAAAAGATACATAACTAATGTCACAGTGCATTTCTGTTCTCAAATGTCACATACATTTGGTTTGTGGTCTGTTTTAGATGCCGAATCTGGGTAGAGAACTGTCGCAGGGCAGATCTAGAGGCGAAAACATCAGACCAGTTGAACAAGCACTACAGATTATGTGCCAAACACTTCGACCCAGCTATGGTGTGCAAAACAGTGAGTATTACACACAATTCTTGTCAACAGCCTGGCTTCATGTTTTCATTTATTTCCCAAAAATGGCTTATTAAGAGTTTATTGCTTTTCAGAGCCCGTACAGGACTGTATTGAAGGATACAGCCATTCCAACTATATTTGATCTGACAAGCCATCTAAGAAATCCCCATACCAGACATCGCAAGCGGATTAAAGAACTTGTAAGAAACATTTTGTTAGGTCACCTTTCGGGATTGTTTTAAATGCACCTCTTAAGGTTAATAGTTTGAACAACCGTTGTTTGATTTTTGTAAATTAACTTCAGTTTTGGATTTCAGACTGAAGAAGATATAAGGAAGATAAAAGAAAGAAGATGTAAGTAAAAAGGAAATTTATTTGTAGTCATAAATGTAAAGTAATTGCATGTTAATTTTCATTAATTTATTTAAAATGATCACTGTTCCTTTATTGTCTGTCTTATCTCTCCCAAGTGGCATCTTCTATTGAACAGCTTGTTTCCAAAAAAGATGCCACAGTCGAGGATAGTACAAGCGCCAATGAGGATGAACCTCAGCTGTCCACAGAGGAGAAGGAGTTTCGTGAATACCTGAGGTCCTTGTTTGAGGTTGTGGTCATGTTAGGAAAACAGAGTATCCCATTAGTGGCTGACAAAGCATCTGGAGCTGAGCACCTGTCAAATAACTTCCAGGCACTTGTGCATTACCGCATGAACGCTGGAGATGAAGCTCTGAAGAAGCGGTTTGAGGCAACAGCTGTGAACACAGAATACCTCTCCACAACCCAGCAGAGCCAGCTCCTGGACATCTGTGAGAACACAGTAAGAGAGGAGATGCTAATGGAGGTGAGAGAGAGTCGCTTTTTCTCCGTAGTGACAGGTGACCTTGTTGACTTTGCCGACGAGAAACACCTGCCTCTGTTTTTACGCTTTGTGAATCAGCAGAACGTCCTTCGAGAGGAGTTCTTGGACTTTATGCTGTTTGATGGTGATGAGTCTGCACTGGTAGAGAGGATGGAGGCCCAGCTGACCGAACGGTGGGGGCTTAGCATGGAGGACTGCCGTGGTCAGGCCCACAAGGCCACTGGGACTTGCACCACCATGATGAAAGCTGTGGCAGTATTACTGATGGAGAAGTATCCCCTGGCATTGCACATGCCTTGCTCTCATATACCACTGAACATCCACCTGGCCAACAGCCTGCCTTTTCCCAATGTCCAGATCGTCATGGAGATTCTGAGGAGGATTGGGGCTTTCTTTAGAAGCCAGTTTGCTCAGGATGAACTGGAGAAAGCTATTTCTACTCACTACCAGAAAAATGAAGAGAAAGGAACCACACTGAAGCAGGCCTGTGGCTCGGGATGGACGGAGCAGCACAATGTCTTTGAGGTGCTGCTCGATATGTTGCCGCCCCTGCTGCTGTGCATGGACACCATTCGGGACAATGACGACGGAAAGTTTGCTGACGCTGCCACAGCAGATGCATATTCAATCGCAGAAACCATTGCCGACTTTGAGATCATTGTCACCACTGTCATTTTAAAGAATGTTCTCACGTTCACCAGAGCCTTCGGGAGGAACCTGCAAGGGGAAACACTCGATGTTTTTTTCGCTGCCAACAGTCTAACTGCTGTCCTGCATTCACTAAATGAGGTCAATGATAACATTGATGTCTACCATGAATTCTGGTATGAGGAGGCGGTGAGTGTGGCCAGTGTAATGGAGATTCCAGTGAAGGTCCCGAGGCTGTTTCTTAGGAAACAGCGTGCAGCTGACGTGGGAGAAATCCAAGCAGAGGCGTATTTTAAGGAGTACGTGACTGTTCCTGTTATCCATGGCATCATGCAGGAGGTGGAGGACATGTTCTCCGAGACCAACCTCAAAGCTCTCAAGTGCCTGTCACTGGTCCCAGCCGTCATGGGCCAAATGAAGTTCAACACCACTGAGGAGAACTATGCTGATGTTTACCGCAACGACCTCCCCAACCCAGACACACTTCCTGCGGAGCTTCACTGCTGGAGAATCAAGTGGAAGCACAGGGGCAAAGAGGTGCGCCTGCCCACCACCATCCATGAGACCCTTCAGCTGCCAGATGTCAAATTCTTTCCCAACGTGAACTCTTTCCTGAAAGTGCTTTCCACCCTGCCAGTGCTGAAATTAGAGGACAACAGAAGAGACACAGCGAGTGAGAGGCTGCAGGCTTATCTCAGTAACATGCCTGCTAAGCAGTGGAACAAGAGTCTTGCAATGCTTAACGTTAATACTCACGTCAAACACGACTTGGATGTCATGGTAGACAAATATTGCAGACTCTATCCAGAGGATGATCCCGAGGCCGAGTCTGAGGAAGTGGCTGAGGAAGATGTGATGAAATGATGACACAGACACTGAGCTTACTTAGCTGTTCTGGGACAAAATTGAATGAAACTAACTTGTCAGTCATAGACACATCCTCTTTTTGGTCGCTCTTTTATATTTTTGCACGCTTTGATATAAGTGCTAATAATTTTTATGTAGATTTAAAGAGATGCCATTTGTACTCAGTCCCTGTGCTTTCCAAGAAAAAATAAATGACCCTTATTGTATGTTCTTATTGTATGAAAGAAATGCTGTTTAAATTTAGTGCAGCTTACTCTTGCATTGTAAATAAGTAAGCAGATTTGGCAGGAAAAACATTAAAATAAATCATAAGTGGATATTGCAACACCACACAGCATCCAGATGTGTAAGGCACTGTCAAAGACGTCACCTGTAAATATTTGAAGTTCTGAGTCTCTGTCAGGTTGTTTTATTTATTAGACTAGCCTCCTCTGTAACGGTGCTGTGACCTTAAGGAAAGTATTTTTATAGCCTTTCCCTCACACTTTGTTTATTTTATTTGTCAAGCTCGGTAGATGTGTTTTCCTGCACACATGAAATAGCTCATTTACTGTTCGCTTTCCTTTAGTGTGAGCTTTGAGTTCAAACCCCATGATGAAGGCGAGTTCTGGTAATACCCTTCCACTGACTGTAAGACAGGAAGAGCACAAGAGGGAGCAGTTACACCAATATCAGCAGGATCCCTTAATTCAGGCTCAATGGGAAGCGTTTTTTTACAAATAAAAAGTGTACACTGCTAGTGTGACATGTGGGATGCTTAAAAAGGCCAGTGTGTTGAAATTTCACCTCTTCAAAGGATAACGTCTGATTGGATTAGCCGTTGATCAAATAACCCATCGAACAGGAGGACAATACCATTCTGAGATGCAATGAAAATACACGTTTCGGTCACCATTACATACTTATAGAAAAGAACTGGGAGACAACTCTGGATGTAGCAGTAATTTTAAGTTCTGACATTATTATTTATGGAAAGATGATTCTTTTTTTGCTGCAGTATTCATTAACTTGTAAGATTTTTACCTCATCTTTCAGTCTGTTTTCAGTTTGGTTGAATAAAAAATCCTTTGTAGACAATTAAGGCTCTCGAAATCGTCTTTGTGGCAAAATGTTACTTTTTATTATACTATTATACTACTATATGAATATGCCTACATGTAAATATTTCAGTCTTTCAAATGTATACAGGGACAAGTATCACTGTATTGTTTCATTCAATTATTCTTTGTAATTTTTAGCAACATTTTAGGGCCATTTCCACATGAAACAACAAAAGGCTGCTGGTACAGCCGCTGTATAGGTTGAAGTTGGCATTTTCCGACATGGCAACGTGGGGACTCAAAGTATCTCCTCCCTCTTTGCTGGCCAGACGGTGACGAGTTCAGGTGAGAGTTCACCGTGCAAACTCACAGAGCAGACCCCTTAAGCATCACACAAATGTGGGTGGGGTCGCTTTGATGCGCAACCAGACAGCAACGTGCACTCCACAGCACACCTCAAAGTCCACCTAAAACTTCCAATAAGAATAAATAGCCTGCAGAGAGAGGGGAGGCGTGGGGGCTCTACTTCCTTAGTCTCATGCAAAGATTGGTGAGATATAATCAACAGAGAATTACATAAAGCTGGAAGGAGGAATAACCCTGACTGGACAGAAACAGAGGGTAGCCAGTGTGAGGGTCCGGGCACTTGCAGGTCTTCGAGTCGTGAGTAGGACGTTTATTTCATCGTTCATCCCTGATTTAGAGTTTTTCTGTGCATCTTTTTCTCGTCAGCCTCCTAGTATTAGCTATCATCATGGCATGGCCGTGCATTACGCGTGCTTGCTGCATCAACCGCTTTTGGACTGAGCTGGACAAAGCGGACATCGCGGTGCCTTTAGTTTTCACCAAATACTCGGATGTGGCCGACGTGCAGCATCTTCATCACCCGCAACCGAAGCAGAAGAGGGTCGGTGCCATTGCCATAGAAACCCAGCCCCATCCTGGTGAGCAGGAGGCTGGTAAGGCACCGCCCGCGACGGGTGCCGCAGCGTGCAAAGATGGCTCTACTGCGTCCGTCATGCGCCAAGACTTCAAGGCGTGGAGAGTGCGCCCCGAGCCCAGCTGCAAGCCCAGAAATGAGTACCAACGCTCTGCAGCCCCGTTCAATAACGAAACTCAATATCAAAAGGATTATAAGCCCTGGCCTATACCGAAGAAGCACGATCACCCCTGGATCCCCAAACCTAGCCCTGCCACCGCCACCTCCACCTCCGGCGGGCCCGAGCGGAGCGCTGGCAGCGGCAAGCTGGAACACGCGGCCGCCGAGGCCGAGGCTGAAGTGGAGAAGAGCGAGATCGAGGAGAAGATGCAGGAGAAGGGAGTTAAGGAGACGACCAAGAGAAGCGTGAAGAGGGAAAAGTCAGCAGAGAGACAAACGGGCGAAAAGACGGAGGGACAGATGCCCGCAGATGCGAACGCCGAACAGAGAAAAGGCAGAGCAGCTGCAGACGCTCTCAACAGACAGATAAAAGAGGTTATGTCCACTTCCAGCAGCTACAGGTAAGCCTGCGAGAGAGCGAGTCATGATCATGCAGTATATAGGCTAGGCTACTCTTAACTTATTCTAAGCCCTGTGTTTTCTTTTGCCTTACTGTGGCTTTAGAGTGGGTTACAACTGAAGCGTTATAGGCTACTTCTGAGGTTATCAACAGTGCTGCATCCAAGTATACATTGTTAGACAACATTTCTTACAGCAGAGGTATCCTTGTGTGCCACACTGCTCTGATAAAACAGCATTAAGGGATATTTGGCATTTCATGGTCTCATGTTACAATCTCTAGGCATTTCCAGAGCAAACTGATGTAGCCACAGTTAAAGGTAGCATTATTGATTTTTTCCTTGCTTTGTCCACCCTACAATACTATCAAATCAATGCAGTAGCCCATGAATGAGTTCAGCCAGTAAATGGGTTTGAATCTAATCATGTGTCTTAACATGGTTTCTTTGCACAGGCTTCCTCCCAATTGAATTGGGGATGCGTAATACATGCAAGTTAACAAGACTCACTGGCTTCAGTCTGCCCCATTGAAATACTGAAGTTAACTTGAGTTGTATACTCCATTTTCTGTTTAGATTATTAAAGAGACTTATTCCAAATGATTATTTCAAATGAACTTAACTGACCAATAAACCTAATGTGCCACTTATATTGTGCTTTGTGAGCAATCACACAAAAATAAATCTTATTACTTAGGATCAGTAATTACATATAATTAGTGAAAAGTTGGATTAATCATTAGAAGCAGTTGTGCAGAAGAAGAACACAGACACGTACCACAATAAACAAAGAAATGCGGGAGAGGACATAACCCCTTGTTTCTCAGAAGCTGAAAACCTACATTTCGGGACTAGAATTGCAGGCTTTCCTGTTACAGCAAGCAATTAAAATTGAATTTTTCAACTAAAATACTTTCATAATCAGTGAATGGAAACAACAACTATTCAGAGGCATTGGAATAACCGTTACTAGTGATAAAACAGAGGAGCACAATACTTGCTTCAGTATATAGCAATAAAAATAATCCCTTAATATCTTTTGCCAATTTTATAAGTAAGTTCATGAAGTGGAGCAATGAATACTCATATAGTTTCTGAATACAATAGAAAAGGTGTAGGCTACTGGTTATTAACCATAACTGGTGTGTTTACAAGTCCACGAGCATGCCATGTAAATCTAAAGTAAATCTAAAGATAACATTTTGACATCTATTCTAAAATAACAGTTAACCAATATGGAGAAATGAATTGGCAAACATGATCCTTTGATGTGAATCAAGTATTCAGCAATGAATCTGCAACAGAGCTCTGCACATCCTGGTCCTGATCTTTTAGTCAACATGAGACATTAACGTTTGAGCAATACAAACATCTCTTATTGTATATGATCAATCCAATTTAGTTCTGCCACGTAGAGAACAGTGTGTATTAACCCGCATTGTAATAGCTGCTCAGGATGATTGTCATACAGCAAGCACTGGCCAAAATGCCAGTCACAATCTATACCTAGTAAAATTCCCTGATATAAAAAAAAGAACAGATTAAAACTCTAGTTGTAAACTTGCTATTTTGTTAGGAGCAGTTAACAATATTGGTTAGTCATTAAGTTTGATGTTGCATGATGTGCCACACAACTGGGACTAATTTTCTACAAGGCAGTATGGAAGACATGTAGTGTTTATGTTTAACATTTTTAGTAACATTAAAAAATTTTGAGCTGAAATTATTAGTTAATAATCTATTACATTACATTTATCAGAAACTACTCTTTTACAAATTTTTCAAGCAAACATGCTAAACATTCTCTGATTGCAGCTTCTCCAATATGAGGGTTTGATGCTGTTCTTAATCAAAAAAATAACCCAAAGATATATTCAATTTATCAAGAAAATGATTGTCAATCAATAATGAAAACAACCATAAAGCAAAACTCTATTTGCTCTTTCCATTGTTCTTAGGACTGAGTTCAAAGCATACAAGGATGTGAAACCAGTGAAGGCCATCAAAGCTCCATCTCAGTATAAACCCCCAGAGGATGGGACCAGTCTGGAAACAAGCTACAGTGCAACATTCAAGGGCGAGCAGGTAAAGGCTCACCCCACTGACAACAAGCTGGTGGAGCGCAGGAGGATACGCAGCCTGTACAGTGAGCCTAGCAAGGAGCCTGCGAAGGTGAGAGCATGTCGACACACAGACCCACTGATGTTAGTGTAGGTCTGAGAAATACTGGTACCACCATTTACCATTACTTACTTTAATTATGTTTAATTATAAGCATGTTTAAATCTGCAGAACCATAGGTTTAGTAGTTTGTGTTTAACACATTGTTGACTTTTTTTTGAATTCTTGCATAAATGTTTCTTTATTTTTCACAAAATCAAAGTCACGCTGTAGCCTAATCACAGGTGACAGGTTCTCAGACTTGTTAAACACCAACAAACAGCTTCATATTTTAAAGAAGACATTTTAAATGACAAAGCCTGTAAAATGTTTAAATAAGACTGAACTAAGCAAACAATAACTAGGTAATGGAGCAATTTTTACATTGATTGCATCAGTATAAAATTTTATATTAATATCCCAAATTTGGATTATAGCAAAACGTGACTTCATCCCTGGCCTTTATTTTAAGGTAGTTTGAACATGGAGTGGGATCTGCATGCATGTTATCGACAGTAACAATGTGTCTATAGAAGTGTGTTCATATGGCCACTCCCTCTCTCGTTCTTGTAGGACTTCTCAGAGACTGAGAACAGCTCTGTTCTAAATCTGCTGTAGTCAGGTGTGTTCTCTGTTTCTTCTAGAAGGCATGAAGGCTGACCTCAAATTGATCGGACGCAAAACGTGCATACTTTACACACGCACAGTATGTGCCTTGGCCAGTACGAGCCACATTCACATGTATCACCCACCTGCCAGTCGCAATCCTGCAAAAAGGATCCCCCACATCTTCACTGTTTGCCCGCCTCTCAGCCTGCACCACCCATACAAATTCTGTGGGTTTATGCAGAAGGTGGATTCATTAACACATGGAAGAAACAAAAAGCTTATATGGTATTGCTAAGTAAATGAAACAAAAGAGAAGGATTTATTGCAACACTGGAGGTCAACAAGACAAAAGCCTTTTCACACTTGATTGGTATACATTTAAACAGATCTACGCTGTTTGGGGCTCTATTTTGGTGACGATGTATGGTGCAAATTACATTAGGCAAAATGGTATTTTGTTCACAAATTTTTCCGCGCATAGTTGGCTGACAATGAATTTGACTGCATACATGCAAATAAAGAGGCAAAGTAGGGTGTATGCCATTGGCCGGGCAAGTGGTGCAGTATATTTTTGGTAACACTTGTTTGCAGATGATGCTATCCTTTTGGCTTTTGATGTCTGATTTGCGTGTTAGCAGTTCGCAGCTTAGTATGATGCAGACATAATGATCTTATTTAATTTTTCAAGGTCCACAGCAACAATAATGTGTACTAAAAATTTGTAAATGTGTTCTGAATCATGAAAATGGCTGTTTTGGTGCGGAGTGCACTGCTTTTAAGGTGTTTCGGGTCATGAATGATATAATCCCCTGCCACGCCCCATGTTAACACATTCCTTCTAAGTCCACCTTGACTAACTGTCTGTGGCAACAAAATGCACAAAAATGATTTACAATGCTGTACGCACCACAGCCACTTTATTCACAGAAATAGAGCCCTTCGTTTTTGCTGTCAGAAACAGCTTTTTACAGACATTTGTCATCTCTTATAATATACACATTTTAAGGTTTATTTATTCAGCAAAAGTTGAGCATGTTTGCAACTTTTTTTGCTGTACACCAACTCATTTATACAAATTGAACACTTCGGAGTGTATGTCATTGTTGTGGCACCTCCACAAGAGCAGAAAGAAGCTAAGGGCCTTGTTTAAGGGCACATTCATCTCTGCACCCATATTTTCCCAGTCAGCATGGGAATTTGAAACAACAGACCTCCAGTGACATGCCTGCTTCTAAAGTATATAGGTTTTGCCCCCATTATAATTGGTCAAATCTTACCAAAGTATTTCTTTCTTTAAAGCATAAGACTAATGTCACATACTAATATAACACATGTACTCGAATGTTATGCTTAAAGTTGGAAAACTGCACAAACCACAATTCTATAAAAAGGCACAATTACACTTTTGTGCTGTTTTTCTTTAATCTTCATTGCACTAACCACATAATGCAAATATCACCTATACCATATGGTGTCATTTGCTTGTCATTATTTTAAGGCTAAAAAGAGGTACGTACTGCATGCTAAAATAGGACTTCGACCTGATTTAGAGTCTCTGTGAATTAAGGATCATTTAAAAGAATAGTTTGACATTTTGAGAAATGCACTTGCTTTCTTGACCAGAGTTAGACAAGAAGATCGATATCACCCTCTTACGGTATCTGTTTTTATATCTGACGCTACAGTCAGCTGATTATCTTAAACTTCCTGGAGAATTCTCATGGCTGCACAAATCCAGTAAGTCACTGCTCATGGCCAAGACATAATCTGGCACGCAATATTTTTTCTCCACCAGATTTTTAACAACTCTGCTCTGATTGACTAGTACTCGTTTACCCCATGCTGGTAAATTTTAGGGCAGAGTACGGGACAGGACTTGATGCAAAGCTAGTGTCTGTCAAGTGAGTGTTCTGGTGAGGAAAAAAATAATCGCACACAATCCTCCGTAAAATCCAATTTTTAACCTTTAGACAGAACCTTTGAACAGTTTTTATGCTAAGCTAAGCTAATCGGCTGCTGGCTGTAGCTTTATATTTAATGAACAGACATGAGTGTGGTATTGATCTTCTCATGTAACTCTTTGCAACAAAGTCAATAAATGCATTTTCCAAAATATTGAACTATTGTTTTAACATCATTTTAAAGGAGAACTCCGGGCAATTTTTAAGTTAATCTTGATCGTTATACCTTTGTGAGTACTGTCTATAGAAAAAAAAACGAGCCAGATTGGTGCTTGCAACACGGAGCTACTACAGCTAATGTCCAGAACTCCCACGTAGCTAAAACGGCAGTTATGGGGGCATTACATAAAGAGTGTCTTTGTGCCTCTTAACAGACACAAAATGCAA
>JAPMOB010223662.1:0-20570 GCA_029875015.1 Lepomis gibbosus
ATGGTACAGATATTTGTAGTAATGTTAGTGATATTAATTATAACAGTAATAATAGCAATAGGACTAGTAATAGCAGTTGCTACTGTAGCAGAGGGCGTCGAGCAGGAACACGGGGGCAGCAGGAGACTCCCAACAACAGATCCAGACTCCACAGCTCCAGAACCAGCAACACCCGCAGGAAGTGAGGGGGAGGGGGGGAGGACAGGAGGGGGAAGCACATTGTATTTTTATATTATACATGTATTTTCTTTGTTTTGATATCGGCATCAAATATCAGTCATGATTTACAATCTTTGAATTGATTTACAATCTTTTAATTGAATGAGCGCAGAAGGAGAAGACCAATCAAAATGACAGAGCCCAAATGTTTCTCCGATTCAACCAGCGAATATGTAAATCTGTTCGCTTCTGTATCAAATGATAATAAATAATAAAGTATCGAAAGTAATATTTGGGGTCTTTGAAAACTCCTCAGTTGTAAATATTGAACGACACAAACATGCAGAAGGTAAGTTTTAAAACAGATCCTGCACAGTCTGAATCCTTTATACTTCACGTTCACACCAAAGATACATTTTGCTTTGGGTTCAGTCCGAACCGTACACTGTCTTAACGTGGACTCCTAACTCGCCACGTAAAGACCCTTGGCATCAGTTTTCAACATGTCGGCTATGGATGGGTCAGACGCCAGACTTTCACCCAGGAGACTGGTGTTCGTGTCCTGTGTGTTGATTCTTTTTAACTTGCGCTACCTAGCTCCTGGAAAAGGTTTTTTATTGAAGACAGGGAGACCCCTCGGATCTTCTCTGCTCCACCATCTACAGCAGCAGAATGCAACACATAAATGCAGCAGGAACGTAGCTCTGTCTCTGAAAACATAGGTATTTAACCCAAATCATGTTCTTTTCCTAAACTATACAAGTAATTTTGGTACCTAAACCCAACTAAACTGCAACCATTTCCCAACATTAACCACATCTTTTATTTTGAAACAACACATTCTTACTTCCAACTTGTCGCATATGGACGGTTGATCAAGACCCATTGGTGTCTGGTGCCTTTTAGCGTCATTTTTGTAGGTGAAGGGCTCCACGGTCATGTCACCAACAATAAACATACAACATCCAGTGGGACGGTTGGACGAGTGAAGAACAACAGGACTTTCACTCAGGAGGCCGAGGTTTGAGTCTGGACTAACATATTTATTTATCACCCAAGCCACCATTTTTTTCCTAAACCTAACAAAACTGACAGTTTCACAATGTTTTCCACAAGTCAAACGTGAGGTCACTTACGTAACGTGAAGAATCACCCTGTTCTCACTCCCAAGTCGTCACATATGGACGCATGGTCAGGAGCCATAGCCGTCAGTTTGTGATGCATTGGCGATCCCTTTAGCATCACAGTAAAACGTAGTGGGGGAAGCCCTGTGGCGTCGGCTTTTGGCGGTAAAGGTGTCATATTTAACAGGAAAGAGTGAGTAAGGAGGTGGATGGAGGGCCTGAATCTGGACTTTGAAACAGGAGACCGGGGTTCTTGAGAAACAAAAAGTCAACATTAAATATTTTTATTTAGGCAAGTTACGTAAATTGATATAAGTGACGTTAAGTTAACTTACGTGTTAAGTGACGGACATGGTTATTTTACCCAAACATGATCTTTTCCTAACCTTAACCAAGTAGTTTTGTTGCCTAAACCCAACCAAGCTACAACTTTTCACAACATTAATAATGTCCCCTTTCAAAATGGCGATGTTTCGAAATGCTAGCGTTTTATTTTGAAAGTCTAACTGGACGTTGCATATTTATTGTTGCTATGTTTACTGGACGTTGTGTGTTTGTTGTTGCTATGCGTTGATAATTGACGTGGAGCCCTAAACATACAATAAAAACAAACAATAAATGTCGCAAAATGCTACCCAGGTCGTTAAAAGGTGACGACGAAGGGCCTTGACCGAGCATCAATATGTGTCGAGTCTGTGAATTCGAGCGTGTTGGAAGGATCTGTACATGCTGGACTTTCCAACAGGCGTTTGTGTTGTTTTTCGATAATCGACCTATTTTGTCGTTTAGGCTTGAAGACGTGTTGAAATGTCCTGGAAGTTAGTTTTTAAAGAATAAACTAGGCTGGAAACATCCAGTTGATCTGAGCACAACTGTATTTAAATTTAAATAATATATGAATTGAATTGGAGGAAGTAGGTTTAAATTGATGTTCAAGACATCCATAATTATTCCACTTGATGTGATAGTGCAGACTAAAAAATTATGGTTTGAGGGAGGAAGCGAGGGAATTTAAGGTTCAAGAGGTTAAAAGCAAACGAGGGAAGAAGAAGATAATTAGAGGCAAAGGAAGAAGGAGGACAGTTAGAGTGAAGCTCTTCTGTCTGCTCAGACAAATTTTCATTTAGGACTTAATAATAAATCATCATTAATTAATTAGTCCACGGAGGACGCTGTTTAATAGTTAAAGGAGGATTCCTCTTTGGTTAAATTTCCACCTCAGGCGAAACAAACCTGCAGCTCCTTCTCTGTGTTGTCTGTGTTGTATTTGTGGAGCCGCGAAACAGTCCGAATAATTTTTTCTGATTAGAGGAGTTTGTGTTTGTGGACGCCGCATCATAAATCACAGATCGAAGGAAAGCAGAACTGACAGTCTCACCTTCCCTCCGTCATCTTGTCTCCTCTCTTCTTCAGGTCAAGGATCACTTTTTATTATCTTCCTTAGATAAAAGGATAAAAACTCATTAAGGAAGGTTCCCCCCCTTTTTTTTACACTCTAAAAATGTTCCCTTTTTTAATGCCAGGTGTGTGTTTTTCTTTTGATGGAGTTTATTTATCTACAGGAATCTCTTGAAGCCCAAATCAGCTGACAAAGGGAAAGGTAAGGTTTTTAAATGGCTTACAGCAGACAGGTTCAGACAAATAAAAGCACAATTGGTATTAATGTTAACTTTTATTTTGAAGTTTTAAGGTCCAGTGTGTAATATTTGGGAGGATCTAGTGACAGAAATGCAATATAATATCCATAACTGTGTTTTCAGTGGTGTGTAAAGACCTTATGATGAACTGGTGGGATGGCGCAATGGTTAAGACGCCTGCCTTTGGTGTGAGAGACCCGGGTTCAATCCCCATTGTGTCCCTGAGCAAGACACTTAACCCCTACTTGCTCCAGTGGCGTGCGACCTCTGACATATATAGCAATTGTAAGTCGCTTTGGATAAAAGCGTCAGATAAATGTAACTGTAAAGTTTTTATTCCCTTAGAATGAGACAATTTTATCAACCACACTGCGTGGGGCCCCGTACATGGACGTCACCATGTTGCACCGCCATGTTTCTACAGTAGTCCAAACGGACAAACGGCGCTACGTTGTATACGTATGAAGAAGAAGAAGAACCAGTAACTGGCAAGAGAAATTTGGACAAATGGAAGACCACACGTATTATTTAGCTCTAGAGCCGACAGAGCGTGTTCATCACCGTAACTTGGAAAGGGAGGGGTGAGCGGTGCATTCATGTGGTGTCGGAATAATCGGAATCGGTTTTTCCTCCTTAAATCTTTATTGCAAAAAGTGTTCATGGGACATAAAAAAGTATACAGAACTTTAAATCCTGCAAAATCCTTTATTACATATATATATATATATTTTGGAAACATGTCATTTGTCACATGTCTATAACGGTTAGTTTGCTGTTGCCGATAATGCAACACATCTTTGTAGTAGCGTCCATGGTGACTCCACATTCTGACTGAAGAGCACATGAACACACACTGAAGTCGTAAGAACAACTCGGGGGACCGTCCGAGGAGCACGTGAATGCATCGTCAGCCTCTGGTTGCAATGTGCAACCCTCACCACTAGATGCCACTAAAACTTACACACTGAACCTTACTTTTAGTCTCAGACATATAATAATAAAATAAAATAACTGCCTAAAATATGTGTAAAGTATACGTTTTTGAAACGTGGTCATTAAATGCATTTTGTGAGCAGTAAACTCAGTATTGAGAAGTGTGTTGGCGATTGATACCAAATGTGTCGGGGTGAAAGTCGGGTCTATAGAATATCCTGTGCAGCCTTATAAAGACGAAGTTTAAACATTTTCCGCACCAATGTTGGATTTATACCAGCTCACACCTGTTAGCTCAGGGGGCTTGACGATGTGGGTGTTTACAGTAAATACACAGAGCCCGACCACACAAATCTCAGCAGCTAGACAATAATCAGCAAAATCCTCAAACCACCTCTGCCATGTTCTGTGTCTGTAGCGCGAAGACACATTAAAATATAACTGAATGCTCCTCTTTTAAAACCAGCTGTCAGTCTTCAGCTCAGTTCTGCTGCTGAATATCTGGTGTTGTAGTGGTTCGCAGGGAGGACACTCGAGAGAGGTATCCCGTCATCATCATGAGAGCTCAGAGTGGTTAAATACAGTAATTACAGCTCTTTAGTTCGGATGAGGTTGATTATAATTACCTCTACAGTTAAATTACAATGTCAGATGAAGATGCTGGGTTCCTTTGTTTGGCTCTGATGAGTTTTATTAGACTCACAGCTGAAGGAGGTTTTTTAATTCTCTCTCTTTATTATTATTATTATTTTACCTCTCGTCTCTATTTGCGGTCAAAACCTCAGGTCAGTGATTTTTACCTGTACTAGTCTTCTCCTTGCAGTGACCTTTGACCTTTGAGTCCAAGCAGAGCTGTTTGATTGACAGCCGAGGAGATCAAACGTGTTCATCTTCTCCTGCTTTACTCTGCACTCTGTTCTTCTCTGACTATATGCTGCCCTCATGTGGTGAAAGTGCTGTATGACATACAGCAGTGAAATGTGTTGGAAACTTTAATTCAGTCTTTCTTTTCTCCTTACAAGATCTAAATATGTTTAATATATATAATATGACAAAGACGTGTAAAATATCTCAGAAAGCCTCCTCTGTATTATAACTGACTTTTTTATTATCCTGACATTTCATGAGTCTCAACATGAAGCTATAAATTCCATTATTGTACATCAATGTCTAAAATTAATTGTGATACCAGTGTTTCCTACATATAAACTTTACTTGGACGGGCCACGCAGGTAAATGAGGGGAACCATTTTAGCATTTTGCAGAGAAACACTGACCGTATGTTGCAAGACGTGGACACGGTGGATATTTTACAAGCACAGAGCAGGTAAAGCAACAGTGAACACATTCGATACCACGTTGGTTCTGATTGGTTTAGTAACCATACGTGACCCACCTGCACTGAAAAATCCAAAAGTTCTGTGTCCTTTTCGGTGAGGTTATAACACATATTGCTGATGGAAAAAAGTCAGCAGAGCCGACACAAACAGGGAGAGAGAGACGGGAAGAGGCAGGGCTACGGTCAAGAAGAGGCTGGAGGTCGGGTGGTCACAACACAAGCTGAGCTGATTCAAGTAGTGAGTAAACAGAAAATAAGGTGAAGAATGAGACGGCTGAATGAAACCAACAATGTTTCTTTATTTTATTTTTATGTGTAATATTTTTATTTTTTTAACACACGTTCACTGTTTTCTTTCTCTTTTTTATTTTTTATATTTTTATTTTTAATACACACAGACACACTGTTATTGTTTTATTTATTTTATTTTATTTATTTGAAGAACCATATGAATTAAATTCACAACACACACATTCACTGTTTAATTTGTTTTATTTTTTTAACACATGATTATTGTATAATTTCTTTAATTTATTTTTAAAACATATTTTTACTTTATTTTAACACGCGTTTACTGCATTTTTATTTTTTTTATTTTTTATTTTTTAACACACAGACACACACTGTTATTGTTTTATTTATTTTATTTTATTTATGTGATGAACCATATGAACTGAATCCACTTTGGCAACATTGTTGTTTCACATTCATGCCCCTAAAGCTGAACTGAATTGTGAGATTTTGGGATCAATATTTTCTTGTTGATCCTCGCTGATAAATAAAGTTTATCCATCAAACATGTTTTGTTGCTAAAAGTGCTCTTGCACAAGGGACGCCGTTTCTGCCCCCCCAACACGATAGCGTTCCCAGTTGTGCATACGCTCGGGTGCACACGGGTCAAGATGACCTCCTCCTCCTTTATGATCTCAGCTTGTGAACAACCTCACTTTCTGAAATATACTTCTCCTGATTGATACAATAAACTTTTATTTTTTATATTCTGCTGTGGGGGAAAGACACCGCTGTTTCCGGGCAGAGACACTTTCAGCAGAATAAGCTGGATAAAGCTGTCTGCACACTCACACAGTGCACAGTGAGAGGATGTGTCAGGACCGGCCACAATCACACTGAAGAGGCGTCTGTCGGATGTTCAGGTGACGCTGGCCACACAATATAGGATAATGGGCCTGACTCATCGCTCCCGGAAATGCAGGGGTGTTCCCTCTCCGAGGCTGGTGGGAACAGATTATCTGTCCAAATTATCTTGTACTGTGAGGGGCTTACAGACAGAATCCTAAAGGTCCAGTGTGTAATATTATTTAGGATGATCTAGTAACAGAACTACTATGTTTTCAGTGGCGTACAAAGACCTTACGTAATGAACCGTTATGTTTTTATCACCTTAGAATGAGACATTTTGTCTACATACACCGCAGGTCGCCTTGCACAGACGCCGCCATGTTTCTACAGTAGCCCAAACGGACAAACTGCTCTACAGTGCGCGTTTCATCACTACGTTAAATACGTACGAAGAAGAAGCAGCAGCAGTACTAATAGTAGTAGGCCTATTTTGATTTGTGATGTTTCAAAATCAGAGAGCATCTGATCATTTCCTGTAGTGTGAAAGGAACCGCGATGGATACTGAAGCAGAAATCCACAACAACCAATGAGAGCGAGCTGACTGGGAGGCGTCAACACCGGGTTGTGCATTTACTGGCGCTATACAATGTTTAAGCCTCGCTGATTCCTTCTTCTCAGCACACACAAGTGCAGCTAACTGACCGCGGCAGTCCGCTCAAGTCACGTTTAGGCACGCGAGTTTCTGGAACCACCACTCGGTGTGTGCGTTCTTATAATCAAAATACTGAAATCTGTTAAATCTGCCACTTTAATTAAATCGGTGAAGATTTGAAAATCCTCTTGTGTGCACCAGGCTTTAAGAAAACAATGGTGTTAATAAGTAGGGAGGAGAAGGCGATGTATAAACTCTAAGTGAATGCTTCTTCCTGGGGCCGGCTCGGCTCACCTGCACTCTGTTTTGAATTTTCAGTACATTTATAGTCTGACCTGCTGGCCACTGAGCAGCAGCACTGCAGTCATCAGTTATACAGCCACCTTGAAAATCAAACGCGTTCTGATACTCAACAGACCGCAAGGGGAATTCATCCAAGTACAGTTGAAACCACATGAGAGGCCACGGCATGCTCTGAAAGTTGCTGCACGCCTCTGCACCAATGCCACAAAGACAGTTTCCTGTACATTTGTAGTACAAGAATTAACATAATGTCGTTGATGTGACTCCTGAAGCGAGAATATAATCTTTAATCTGATTTACATTTAGGTCAAATAAAAGTAGATCAAATTCACTGGAGTCACCGTGAAGTAAGGTCCATGTGAGAGAAGCTCCTGAACGTCAAGCAGAGAAGAAATTATTATTATTTTGATCGTTTGAAATTTTAGTAATTGTTTTGTTTTTACATTTGATACTGGTTTCTTTTTTTAAATTTATTATTATTTTCTAATCAATTAATTTCTTTTAAAATTCTATTAATATATATACTCACACACATTACTGTTCCATTTATTTATTTTATTTTATTTTTTTATTTTTTAACACATGCACGCTTACTTTTTTATTTATTTATTTTATTTTTTATTTTTAATATTTTTTAAATTTATTTTTAACACAAACACATACACGCTTTAATTACTTTATGCTTTAATTACTTGTTTAATGAAATGTATGGGGTTAATTGTTCTTATTTGGTATGTATGATGCTTTGGCAATATTGTTGTTACACATTCATGCCAATAAATCTAATTTGAATTGAATTGACAGAATTGCCTCAGACTGACATGTAACACAGTGAATCTTGTGTCGTGTGAATTTTAGGTTTGATGGTTCACAAGACTTCTGTCACCAAGTTTTCTGTTCTCTCCCTGAGAGAAAAAAGGAGGGAAGACTAAGTCATGCCTGCATGTGTGTCACCTCAGGTGAGAAAAGTTGATCTATAGTAGAAACCGATCTGAAAGCAGCACACAACGACTGAGAGCTGCATGTTCTTTTAGATTTATATATTTCAAAATTTCACGTGCTACCTGAATTTTGTGTTTCCTTTTCCAAAACCAAAAACATTTCCACCATAAATCGGTGCAGAAACTTTCACCAGAATGCAGGAAATGAAGTGTTTAAAGGGGAGGCCCCCTCTGCATCTAAGAGGAAAAACTGTCACAAGGGAATTTTAATTCTGCTTCTGTCGATTTCAGTGAGCTCGGCTTTCCCCCTCTTCTCTAGCGACATAACTGCCCAACTGTAACATCACAGATCCGTTTCAGCTAAATACACCTAAATAGTTTCTAGAAGCAGGTCAGCTGATGAATGTAAATCCAATATTCTCCCTTTCTGTTGGCTCTGTGTTTGAGGGAAATATCAGTCTCTTTAGCAGCTAAACGCTCCACTGTGCTCACCAGCTCCTCTCTAACTGTGCCTGCCTGCTGCTCAGCAGGTAGTGCACGCTGGGATTTTTGTTTTTTTTCTGTAAAAACAGCTGAAAAGACGCAATGAGAGGAGTGAGAGTGAAGCGAAAGGTTCACAACTCTATTATAAAGCTGCTGTAAATGTGTGTGACGACGCTGCAGCTCCCTCAGCACGAAGTCAGAACTCAGGAATGATGGACAAAATTCTTCAGTTTCCACAGACTCCTCCCGTCTCCATCGTCCGACCTCGCAGGCTCACCTCTGTGTACCGACACTGTGGCTTTACAAACTCTCATCTGTGTGTAAATGAGCCCGAAGGTTTGAGATGGATGTTATTATGCAGAGCAGGTGAAGCAGCTTCACCTCTGAATCTGAATAAACACAAAAACAGAGACGAGGCAGCCGAGCAGAAAACTCTCTCTGCATCGTCAGCTCACAAGAAGGAGGGCTGTGTGTAAACAAATCGGGATGATCAACCTTGCAAAATCTGATAAACTCCCGCTCACACACACAAACACACGCTGATACTGTGCTGAGCCGCTGATGTTTGTAATTATTGACTCTCACTGCAGCAGGGGACACTGTGCGTGTGTTATTAATGAATTCTGAGTTAATCTGAATGTCCAGACAGCGCGCAGCTACCGTCCTCTTCCTCGTGATGAAGAAGAGCCGAGCAGGTGATGCCACTAAAACCTGCAGGAGAAGAAGAAGAAGAGAGGCAACTTGTTAAAAAGTACTTTGGAGGAAAGTTGTACCTTTACCTGGTGCCATCTCTTTAACGATTCTTCTATTGTTGTATCTTAATACAAACCTCACAGGCCATGTGTAGATAAATAAATTACTGTTGATGGCAGTAATCGACACTGGCCACGAGCTCGTCCTTTCTTGCAAATGCAAATTCATCTCTCTGATTTTGTACTCCATCTCTTACATTTGACAAACAGCTGAACCTTTCCTTTAAGTAACTGCATTTGTATTTTTTCATTTACTTTGTGACTGAGAGCGACGATCACACAGCAGGAAGTAAGCAGAGGTGGGTGACTGCTGCTGTTTTCTTTGGTCTGGGCTGATTAATTTAAAATATACTTACGTCTTGATTAGTGGATAATCACCTGAAAATAAGAATTTTGTATATAGAGGGGGTGGGTTCTCATTCAGTTGGTTGCAATCTGATAGATGCCAACACTGTACAGAGAGAAGAACTTGTGAAGTTACGGTGGCTGGGACGCTTATCGAGACCTGGCTTACATTAAAAATACTGATGTTTTGATATGTGTCATATGCTTGAGGATGAATTTAGCCTGGAGGAAAAGAAGCTGCTCTGGAATCTCTACCCAGAATGCAGCAGGGTGAACATGCCGAGGCTGGGTGGGTCCTGTCCTTTAGTATCCTTTGGGGCACCTCACCGATATCAGTGATGCTCAGGAGATGGGTATCAATGATCTTCAGAGCAGTTTGGGCCGAGCACGTCCCATGTTAGTGACGCTTTCTGTTGCTCCTCTGTAAAAGCCGACAAGAACTTGGTGTGGGAATTTATCCTTCTTTAGCTTCCTCAACAAATCAGGCGGTTCTGAGCTTTCTTCAGCAGAGTGGAGATGTGAGACGACCACATCAGGTTCTCTGTGATGCTGATTCCCAGGAACCTGAAACCGTTCACCTGCTCCACCTCAGCTCCACTGATGTAGACAGGAGTTTGTGTCTTTATCTCCTGTTTCCTGAAATCAGTTATCACACCTCCATTGGGAAATATGCAGGGGCAATAGGTTAACTGTTAGATCCGCTCCTAAAAGTAGAAAGTAGAGATTCGCTCAGGTATGTTGACAAAAAGTCCTGATTAGACTGATTAACATTCAGACCTGTTCCCACTTAGGTCACAGGTCAGGTTTCAGGCGTTGCTAGGAGACCTCGACTCCACCGTCACTCAGTTTTTAGTCACCTGTTAGAACATCACATGTGAATAAAGAGCAGAAGATGTGTGCTATGCATAAGGTGATGCATCCTTTTTTCCCACAGACTTTGGGTGACTTTGAACGCAGATCAGACTGACTCAGTCTGGAGCTGCAGTGAAGGTTGTTCCCTGTTTTGTAAAACAAAGACTTTCAGCCGTGTTGGCTCTGTTCCCTCGAAAAGGTTTTGACTTTCTGGCCGAGACACAAAGTCAGCAAAGTCGATGCGAGCAGTGCGGCGCTGCCACGAAGGCCCGGAGCCAGGGCTCATAACCCCCATGTATATGCATAACACTCCACTCCCAGGATGCAGCACCAGACACACACTCATACAGTGCGTGCACAGGCCGGTCTGTAACAGTTCTGCTATGACTGTTAGTTCATCAGTGAAACACCACACACACATTCAGCAGTCGTGACACAAAGGAAGGAAAACGTAAGAAATTATTTAGATCAGTCTAATATTTAATGACTGGAAGTGATCTTGGGTAAATATGGCTTCATGTCTGCTGAATGCTGATCATGTTTTCAGCCATGCTGGGGCGTGGCTCTTGGGATGGCGATGACATTTAGACGTTGAATCCTGATATGTTTGGCGATCACTTGACTTTTCCTCAAACGCCACCACGACAAGTTCATGGCAGGATATCTCTTAAACAACAAGCGGATTCCCATCGCCCTCCACTGGGTTTCGATTGTAATGCCAACCTAGCATGCTAACGTCAATGCCCGCTGAATACTAACAATGTAGAGCTGAGTCTGACACCCTGAGCCACAACCGCTCATGCTCAAACTCTATGAACTCTTATCTTCCAGGAGAGACTGTCTGAAAGTGTACTCCCTTGTCCCCGTTTGTATTATTCATGGCCTTGAGACTACAAAGACACACTAAAGATGCAGAGCTGTTGGAGAGAGAGAACGAGGAGGCGGTGGGACGCAGACAGGAAGAGGCTCCGACGGCGGGTTTTTTGCATCACCTGCAAGCGTGATCATCCAGAGCAGCTATTACTGTATATATAAATATAAGTAGATCTATAAGACAGATCGCCTCTTTAACAGCTCAGATCGCTCTCTGTGTCCCTGATGCTCTTTTTTTTTTTAATCAGAGGTCATCTCTGAAATAAAGCCTGTGATGCATCAGAATGCTGCGTCTTTTCAACTGATGCTCTCAGCTCCTCGTTACCAGCAGTGGCCTATTTATATTTTAAAGCCTGTCTGTCTTTATAATCTAAATTACAACCAGACCGCCTCACCAAACTTAAAAACAATAAGAGAGCCTCCCACAGGCCCTCGGCACAGTGTGCTGAACTGTGACACCAAATAATGACTTTTATTTTTTTCCCTTTTCAAGCGGCTTCGTTTGATTAATTGCGGGAAAGAGGCCGGCGGCTGCAAACACTCCTATCACGAGACAAACAAAAGAAAACCACACGACTGCAGCCTGTTGGGCTTTTTTTACTTTTCAGTGTGAAATATGAAAGTTTACATCAGTTATATTATAACTTTTATGACCGCTGTGTGGTTGAAAACCTGCTAAAAGCCTCTGTGTGTTTCCTTTTGTTACGTTTTTTTATACAGATAACATGATTTTTTTCTTTGTCCCACCAAAATAATATGCAAATATCCCTCCCAGGGTATTTGACTTTTCCCCTTGTTTTGTTGTGGGCTGCAAAATTCAAATGGCCCCCTGATTAATGAGTGAATGTGAGCAAAAAACAACAACAAAAATCAGTGACTCCTGCGGTTTGATTCACCTGAGCTTTTGTTTTGGCTTCTGGTTTTTGAAGTTCGGGGACATAAAAGCTGACTTTTCCCATTTTGGTGCACAAGAGGTCACCATTCAGGATATGTTTTAAGTGGCACCAGTTACCTCAGGGGCCCAGGTTCGAGTCCAGCTTGTGTCCCTCTCTCTTTTCCCTCCCACGTTTCCAGTCTGTATCTAAAGCAAAAATACATTTAAAAAAGGAATATGTTTTAGACAAAAGGATTACTGAACGCCTACATGGCATACGGGGACCAGGGGCCCCTGGGTTAAGAGCCTCTGTTGGGAGAGACTGCTTATATTTATTGCTGGAAAGTTCAAACAACTGCAGAGACAAAACTACTGTGAGTGTTTGTAGTCGACTACAAGTTGTCTTGCTTCTCTGTAGGAGGGGCGGGGGGCCTTTTTTTAACGTGTCAGTGCACAGGGGCCCATTCTCACAGAGGTTAGACCTTTATTTGTTATTAATGAACGTCGAGACCACTTCTCTAACAGCAGTCTTTTTTGTCAGGGCAGGGGACAAACTTTTCTTTTCACTTTCTTTTTTTTTTTCAGGAGGGCAATTCCTCCCTCCGAAGCCTTTTATCTGCAAACATTTGTGACACCGTCGGCTCTTGATTACTATATTAAAGACTATTTTAAGCCTTGAGTGGTTCGGTTTTTAACTTTTGTTGCTAAGCAATGTTGGCCAAAACTGTGCTTATTGGCTAGAGCTGGCACTTTTGCCTGGCAACATTACCTGATTGTGTATTCTGGAGACGCTGGCAAAGAGCTTCCAGTTGCAGGCAACTCTCGTGCAAAGACGACTCCGGCTGCAACGTCGTTACCGCTTCAAAGGACCACGTATTATTTTCACCAGCTTCTCCCTAAATGCACCACGTCTGCGCCAAAAGACGAGTGTGTGTGTGTTTTGTGATGTTATGAAACAAGTGATGGTATTTGACTTTGAATGAATCGGCAGAGTCGCAGGCCTCAGAGGATGAAACCCTGCTGCAGAAGGAGCTCTCTGACACAAGATATTTTAACAAGCTTCAGGAGAACAAGGCGAGCCTAGACCAGGCCAAGATGTGATTCGTTAACGCCAGATAATCTGAATCACGTCCACGGCTCAAGGTTCAATATGCGCTTCCAATAAAAACACATTACAATCGTCCCATCCTCATAAACCAGCGCTGATTACGGAAACACTGCAGGCCTCCTGCAGTGCCGATCAAAAGAACACTAAATCTCCAATCTCAATCAATCAAACTTTATTTGTAGAGGTGAAAAGTGTTTTAGCTGATAACAAGACAACAGAAATGTAAACAGTGAGACTTGATGCGCACGAGAAATGAACATGTCACAACGAAGCCAATAAAACTGAGAAATAGATCAAAGACGACGACAAATAAAACAGATAAGAGGGAGTAAAGCAAATCAGCAGCAGGAATTCAACAGCTGCTGCCAGATTATACTTGACCTCTGACCTTGTGGAGAAAAAAAAAGCATGAATTATTTACTAGTGATTAATGAGGAGTGGCAGTGCTTTTAAAAAATTAAAAGTGTTACCTTAAGCAGATTAAATAGTGTTTACATTGTTCCAGTCTAAATAAAATGTTTAAGTGACTTTGGTTAAAAGGAAAAAAAACATTTAGTGATCAATCACACAGCTGCTCTCAGGATGATTGGAAACTTATTTCCTCTCATTTTGTCGTGCACACACACACACATATTTAACCGCAGATGTCAGAGGTCACCGAGTCAGCAAAAAAACATCCACTCATGCTCTAGAAATGTCGCATAAACTAATATATATTCAATTATAATTACCATAAATAATCACCTGCAGGGTGCAGCTCTCAGATTCGCCTGTAGGTGTCGCTGTCTGTTGTCTTTTCACAGCCCTGTGTGGGGATGCATCTACTTTTAATACCTCTGATCAGCTACAACAAGCCCATTTATCACACACACACACACACACACACACACACACACACACACACACACAAAACGCACGAGGCTGATTAAATGCAGACAGCAATCTGCCGAGCGGAGGAACTTAACTTCCACTCCCACACCTCTTACTCACCAGAGCTCGTTCATTTTTCTTTAGATTAAAGCATGAGCTGCTCACAGGGTGTGATGCTGCTGCGCCAGAGCAGGCTGCTGTTTGCGAGGTCATCTCCTGGATCAAACAGGTGTTCAAAGAAAATCAACACACTGGCATTTCTAAATATCATCACATCGTATATTTTAGTTACACTCTCATGCATGTAAATAATGTTTTAACATGCTTTAAGAAATGAAGCACAGTTAGATGTTAAATATAGATATAAAATGTATAGAAATAGAACAAAAAAGAGAATACTATACATTAAAGCAAAACTGTAAATTTATCTAGGGGTGTTGCAGAGACAGCGTGGTGCAGCTTAAAGTGTCTTTACGTTGCATAAAGTCGTTATAAACTGAATTTAGAGCACCGCGGTGTGCGCTGTGAGCTCCTGCATGGCTGTATAGGAGTGTTAAAGTGATGTTTAGTCACAGCCATCCTGTGCTGTAAGTCATGAAAACAGCAGACCGGTGCAGCTCAGGGCTGCAGGAGGGGGACAGGGGGTGCGTGGCTGCAACATGCCTGCGCCTCTCCACCGCAACCCGACCAGCCGTGCCAGCGTCCGGCTGCGCCATAATCAAACTTTTCTGTACATTTTCACGTCACCTGGACGCGAAACATAAATTTGGCATCCTATGCAAATATATGCTGACGTAAAAGATCATGTGGTTTTTGTCGTCGATCCCCCCTATGAGCAACGAGGAGGTTTTTTTTTTCTCCTCTCTACTGTTGTCTTTAGGTTAGCTATGCTACAATCTTTACTGTACCCAGCGCTAGCTATATGCGCCCCGCACCGCACCACTCTGGATATCTGGGAATAATCAACTTCCAGGCTGTCGCTCCCTGCACCCTGAGACTACACACAGGTAGGACACAAGGGAAACTTCTTATTTATTTAACTCCTGGAGAGAAATTTTCACCAAAGTGACCGCAAAAGTGAAGTTATTAAAGCGGCTTGGTTGCAGCCAGACTAGCCGCCTGGCTGGCTGTCTCTGCCCAGGCTGCTGCTGCTGCTAGCGACCGTCCGTCCCCTCCATCACAGGCTCTCAGAGTGGGAATCACCTTGCTATCACCCAGCAAACCTCCACGACAGCCAAACTAGGATTAAAACAGATAGATACCTGGCTGTCACGCAACTTTAGTGGGTGTGCGACTGGTCTCGGGTTAAATTTGAGGATAGTTGTCAGACAAGTGAATGTCATCCGGTTCGCGTTGGGGTTTTTTTTTGGTAGCCAACTTTTGCCGTCCCCCCTCCACCCCCGGTGAAAGTGCACATAATAAATTTATTAGCCAGCGGAGCTAGCCGCTAGCCAGTTAGCCCCTGTCAATGACGGGCAACCCGGTGAAGCTAAGTGCTTTAGCTTTAGCCTTTTCCCCGCACACAGCAGCGCAAAACGTGGCTGCCCGTCTCTGGATGTTATGCTTTCATGTCGGGAAATGCATTTGTTTTGGCTGGCTCCCTCTCTCCCTCTCTCCCTCCGAGTTAGCGTTACTCCGCGGAGCCAAGTAGAAAATAATCCCGCTGTATTATTATTTTTCCCTCCGTGCCACTGTAGCGGTAGAAACCGGTGACAGTTTGGTTCGTAGTGTCGGTTCAAGTGTTGTTGTTGCCCGCTGTACGTTAGGTTCAAACGGGGCTAGCTAGCAGACAGCCAGTCTGGCTGCTTGGGTCATCTGAGGTGAAGCCTCCGTCAGCGGGCTGTATAGAAACAGCCTGGCTGCAGATGGCAGACTGGTTTTTAACTGTTTTTTTAGGAGAAACGGACCCGGCAGATAAAATGGTTGTTTGGTTTTTAACTGGTTTATGTGTTTAAACGAACTGTCTTCAACGTTGATGGTCGCTTTTAATGCCTGTTTCGTATAGATGCGGACCGTTGGTGTACGTTACTCACTGCACGCGCTGCCGATTAGTTTGATATTAAACTGTTTTTACGCTCAAACGAACCGTTGGTTTGGGATTTTCACCTTAAACTTGTTTATATGGAGACAAATAAGTCGCTTAAGTTTTGTTGAATAGTGTTAATTAAGTCGATTTATGTTATATACAAACGAACTGTCGTAGATCTGGTTCAGAGGACTGGCTGCCTGTTTGGGTGAACAGCCGTTGACTTCATATCGGTTAATGGCAGACTGGTTTTATACTGGTTTATGCAGAAATAGGCTGCCAGTATGTACAGTATTCTGGTTTAAACAGTTTTTATAAAAGGAACAGACTCTCTGTGTGTATGGATGTCTGGTTTCTATCTGGTTTATAAAGAAACTGTCAGTTATCCTGATCTGAGATTTTTTTTTATGGACACAAGTCGATTAAGTTTTGTTGAATTATGTTAATTAAGTCGTTTCATGTTAAATACAAACGGACTGTTGTAGATCTGGTTAAGAGGACTGGCTGCCTGTTTGGGTGAACAGCCATTGACTTCATATCGGTTAATGGCAGACTGGTCTTTTACTTGTTTATTCAGAAATAGGCTGCCAGTATGTACAGTATTCTGTTTTTTAAGCTGGTTTACATAAGGACCACAAGTATGTAAGTGTGGTTTCTAACTGGTTTATAAAGAAAATGTCAGATACCCTAATCTAAGACTTGTTTTTCCTGGTTTAAGCTGAAATAGGCTGCCAGTATTACAGTATTCTGGCTTTAACCAGTTTTTATATAAGAAGCAGACTCTGAGGAAGTATTTTTAAGAAACTGTCAGTTATCATATTCTGAGACAGTTTTTTATGGAGAGTTTTGTTGAATTATGTTAATTAAGTCTTTCCATGTTAAATACAAACAAACTGTCCTATTGTTTGGTGAACAGCCGTTGACTTAACACCGGTTACTGGCAGACTGGTCTTCACTGGTTTTCTACAGGTTTACACAGACACAGGCTGCCGGTGTACAGTATTCTGGTTGGCCGTCTTGTTTCTAACTGGTTTCTAAAGAAACTGTCAGAGAATCTGACATTGTTTTTTACTGGTTTATGCATAAGTAGGCTGTCAGTATGTACAGTAACTGTTTTTTAAACTGTTTTTCTATAAGGAGCAGACTCTCAGTTTGAATGGCAGTCTGGTGTGTACAGAAACTGTCCGATACCCTAATCTGAGACTGGTTTTAACTGTTTTCAATGGAAACCAGTGTGCATGAAGGTTGAATTAAATTAAATTTTCACCATTGGCAGTTTTGTTAATGTATTTGTATTTAAAAGCAGTTGTTTATTATTTAATTTTTAATTGTTTTTACAGAGACTGGCTGTTGTAGTTGCTTGGACAAACTGGTTTATATGGTGTATTGATCCAGTAACATGTTTCTGAACTGGTATACATACTGGCATTGGTGGCACTCCAATATAGAAGTTCTTTTCTCATGATCAAAACTTTTCCCCTGGATCTCAGATTCATCCAGCTCCTCAGTATGTTCTCCGACCTAATTTTCTACCCAAATCTTGTTACATAAAATCATGAATAATTAGGTGTGCCTCGCGCGCTGGTTGAGGCCCATATGCATGCAGTGACGTGGTGGCACACACAAAAAAAAATACAGCCTGACGACATATGACCCTCAGTTTAGTCATCAACCAACCTACTCTTCTTGTTCAGTGTTTTTGTGCTTTTCCCTTTCTGTCCTCCTGTGACTCTCTACTGCTTGATTCTAGTTTGAAGGACATACAGAGGGAAGATTTCTGTCAGGCTCAGAAGAACAGGTGTGTAAACTGAATTTGGGCAGGTTTTCACCCTCCACCACATCCCTGACAGTGTGACTGAAGTGTGTCTTGGCTCTCGTAAAACACAGGAGAGAGACTCATATTTGGCAGCAGCAGCTCCTCCTCTTCCTCCTTCCTCTATACTGCCCGGTGACAGCGTTAACATCCACCTCCTCCCAGCCGCTACCACTGTATGGCTCCCCTTGTTGAAAGTGTGTCAGATTTTTATTTTTTTAATATTATCTCCCTCTCGCCTGTTCTGCTTCATAATCACATTTCCTTTTCCATTGACCGACTTTTTTTTTGTCTCATATTTTGCCTCTATTGTATCGCCGCCGTGTCAGGCTTTTTAATCCTATGATATGGATGCACGGATCAGTCAGTCATGCTGCCAGTCTCCGAATCAGAGCGCGCTCGCTTGCTCTCTGCCTGCTATTTATTTGTCACAAACGCCAACACACACACACACACACACATACACACACGTCGCACACATCACACAGCTCTCGTGCGCTTTCCCTTCCTTCGCCTGGAGACTTACACACACACACACACACACACACACACACACACACTCACTCACTCTCGCTTTCCACTTCCTGCTCTAACACGCTGCTATTTCTTTGACATACACACACATTTTGCCGGTTCCTAAGAAGTGCAGCTGTGATTCGCTGTTGCCACCTGACCTGTCACCCCAATCCACACACACACACACACACACACAAGCACACACACTCTGCAACTGTAGCGAGCTTTTATTTCACCGTTTAAGCTGTTCACATCATTGGTTTTTATCGCTATAAAATTGCTACTTGACACATGTTTGTTGTTTTTTTTTTTTTTTTTTTAAATTATTTGTGGCGACTGAAATGGACCCCATTCTGCGTTTGTGTTGCTCTCCGTGGCATTCAGTCATGAGGGGTTTATGGCAGCTATACGAGCCGGAACAAACGCACACACACACACATACACTCATTGTTGCCCTGTCAAACTGCTATTTATTTCACACATGCACACACATTCGCAAAGCACGCGTGACAGCTGCATCTTGCACGCACACACACTTTTTATTTTGCTTTTATTTCACTCAAGCACACACGCACATGTATTGGTGCTTTATGAAATAAAGAGAGGCTGTGTGTGTGTGTGTGTGTGTGTGTGTGTGTGTGTGTGTGTGTGTGTGTGTGGGTGGGTGTGTGTTTGGGAAAGAGAGTACGAGCGTGCCATATTGTGCGTGAGTGAGTGAAGTGGCGGTGATTTCGCGTGTGTGTGGTGAGTCACCGGAGAGCATGGGCTGGTCAGAAACATTGTGTGTGTGGGTGTGTGTTCGCCCTGCCTCTCTGCTGGAGCTCTTCATGGGGAAACACACACACATATACACACACACAGGCTTTTTTGGATCTGCACGGCTGCTGTTGGATCAAACCCACCTTCCACGTCGACTGGGAGGGTTTGGGGGCGAAGTTAGTGTGAACACGAACACCAGGGATCCCCATTCGACCAGATTTAACTCCCATGACTTCCCTAAGATATTAAAAGAGTTTTTATTTTGCTGTCACCTTTTTAACAATTTGTGCTCTCAGCTTCTTGTTGCTGAAGGACATCACGTTGCAGATGATTTCTTTTTCTGCATTTGGAAATGTGCAGAAATGAATATAGTTATTTTTTGTTGTTGTATTTTCCGCCATGCACACATTCTGCACCAGGGTAGAAGAAGCTGTCTTTACACACCATTAAATAAATTGTTTTTTAAAAGTTATGTGCCCCTGCACCACTTTGTTCATGCTGTCAAAAGGCTTTTACACATGTAATTTTTAAACCTGGCCACCGGTCTGAAACATCCTTCTAAATGCTGGTTTTCTGTTGCATCCTATTCTCTAAAATTGGCAGTTTTAACTTTCTTAAAGGAGACCTATTATGCTTTTCCATATTTTATGAGTTATCGACACTGTCACAATGTTGGATGTTCATGTTAGCTTCAAATAATGAGGTTAAAATATTTAAGAGAAATCACTGTGAGCAGAAACCTCAGGTTTCCTCCTGTTCTGAACGCTCTGTTTTCAACTGCTTTTTCTACCAACGCTCCGTTCCTCCGTTCTACGACACACGGAGCCAGACGAAGCCGGTGATCCATATATGGTCATGTGCTCCGAACATCAACAACAGCCTGTTAACATGCTTCAGGTCTTGGCCAATCAGAAGACAGTGGGCTTTGAGAGGAGGGGGCCTTATGCCGTGTTCAGACCAAATGTGATTTTCCACCTCGCAGCGCTTTCCACGCGCGAGTACATTCGCTGCAAGTGTTCACACACAACGCGAGAAGGCGATTTTAATGCTATGAGTTGAATAAACACAACTCGGCATTACTACAACTGTATGAAACCAAAGTAAACATTTTGCGGTGATTAAATAGCAAT
>JAPMOB010223664.1:0-22161 GCA_029875015.1 Lepomis gibbosus
CGGATTTCCCTATCGTAGCTTCCCCACAACGCTTCAAACGTCTCTTCGGCAACCGCAAGTCTCGTACATCATCTGTTCCGTTCATCAATAAACCATTTAATCATACCTGGTGATTGTGTGGTCCTTGCTAGTGAATCAAGGTTTAATGGTCTACCTATACTTTAAATTCTACCTATATGGCATATTTCATTAAGTATTTATACCGTTTGCTCTATGCTATTACTTTAGGTTAATAAAACAATAACATCATGAGATGCATGACAGGGCCCACCACTTTCATGCTTGCTGTTTTATGGATGGAGGTGTTATGTGGTGAACTATTTCTTGGCTAGGGCCAGCCGCCAGGTAACCTACGGAGACAATAATAAGTTACTGTTTCTCAAGCCAAGAAATACTCTGTAGTAGTTACGTAAACCCCTGTAAACCACAACTTTTACCGTTTTGTTTTTTGGAAATATAATGTGTAAATAGGAGATCTTTAGAGGTGCTGGTAGGCAGATTTTGATACCTTTTAGGCTGGCTTTTTCCCAAGTGTCCTGTATTCTTGTATTCTTCATACTTACTGTACAGATACAAGTATTAATCTTCATATCTAACTCCTGATAAGTGTCAAACTTTAGCTAAATATATGAGAGTATGTTATGCATCCTTAATATATTTATCACCATGTCACCTGGCACATTTACTACTATATTTGAGACACTCATACTCTTCAAATAAGATGTGTGAATCAGGACTCACCTGTCATGATTCACAGTACAAATAAAGTCTGTTTGAAACAACCAGCAACATGTACAATATTACTGTGCACCAAAATCAATTTCATATATTTTTCAGTTATGTATGCTACCTGTTCTACAAGTTTTGCAATGGGAGATACAAAAAAGTATCAACACCTCTGCCATATTTAGTTCAAACTATATTTCACAGAAGCATGTAAGACTGCACAATGTTACAGATTTCAGTTAAAATATGTCAAACCGCAAAAAAATATTATGCTTGAATAAAACAGTGTAGATAGTAAATATATTCTTTTAGAAAAATTTTCTCTTTAAAGGTCCAATGTGTAAGGATCTATCGACAGAAATGCAATCTAAGATCCATATTATTCTGTTTTCAGTGTATACACACTGAAAACAGAATAGGTAGAATATGTAAGACATGGCCAGAATTGTTGTTACATAAAAATGAACTAACATCATCAACAGAATATGAAGAATCAACAGTTCTGACCCTGACGTCATGTCAGAGATGTATGTTAGGATGCTAACTAGCTAACCAAGTTAGCCAACGCGGAAGTGCCTTAAATTTGCATTCTTTCTAATGGCCAGCGGGGGGTGACTACATTGGTGGCAAAAATAAGTCTGATTAACGAAATGACCCCACTTCTCACTTGATTTATTTACCTCAGTAAACACTTTCCTAATGAGTTTATGGTCTCAATTACTTATTTTCAATTTGTAAATTATGACGCTAGTACCTTTCTTGTGGAACAAAGCAGGTCGGAGTAATCGTGTTTTGAAAATGCATCAAATTACGTAAAGTTGCAATCATTGGTAATTTCTTCACTCATTTTCACTCAGCTCATAGCTGAATAAGTTGCAAAGTGCTTGTAGCCTCCAAGGAAACACATCAGCATAAACAGCAGGATGCACCTTTTCAGATGCCAGTGGTTTTTCTGTATGGTGGAGTAACCTGGTTTTGAAACTACAGCAACTTTCATTATTGTTGCATAACATATATTACATTGCTCGAAACAATGAAGGGAAAACTTAAATCAAACATCATGAACGAAATAGCTCAAATTTCAAAATCCTAACTGTACATTATATAATATGTTGAGAACAAAATTAAATAAAAACTAAGCACTCATAGTAAAAAAATTGCACAGGCTGATCCAACTTGCTTGACTTTCATCACAGCAACTTATAATGTGACTCATATTGTGTTTGGCCCCACTGCTTGTATGCATTCTTGAAAATGTCTGTGCTTGCTCCTGATGAGTCGGCTGATGGTGTCCTGGGGGATCTCCTCCCAGGACTGTATGAGGGCATCAATGAGCTCCTGGACAATCTGTGGCACTTGGCGTCGTTGGATGCACAATACATAACATAACAGAGGTTCTCAATTGGATTTAGGGGAAAGTGAGGGCCAGTCAGTGGCATCAATGCCTTCATCATCCACAAACTGGCTACACACTCTGGCAACATGAGTCTGGGCATTGTCCTGCACCAGGAGGAACCCAGGGCTCACTGGACCAACATACGGTCTGACATTGGCTCTGAGAGTTTCATCCCGATACCTTACAGCAGTCAGATTTCACACTTGAAAGTACTTATATAGACTCAAACTGCTACCAAAGAGATTTTGCCTCCTTAGGTGGTACCAAATTCTGGCCTGGCCCATGGACTATATCCGGACCCACCCCGTTGCAGGAGCAGGAAAAAATTGACCGAGGTGTGTGTGGACATAGGCAGAAAGCATGTTCTTGGCTGTGCCCACAGGACACACCAACCATCCTTCCTCCTCTTTGTTCAGCAGAGTTCCAGGGACACAAAAAAGTTAAGGAAATTAAGCCTCCAGACAAAAACCCTGGTCATACTCAGGACTTGTTGCACAACCTCAGGGGGTGCTACATGTGGCTTACTACAGCAGGTTTTCCCAGTCCCCAACTCTGGTTCTCAAAAATGAAAAATTTCACACTTATGTTTGTGACTCATTGAGCGATTATCATCTGTGACTCACCATCGGAAATGCTCCTAAAGAGCCTACAGCAAGCTCCTTGGAGCCAAGCCTGGCCCTTGGCCCCCCTTTGCTTAACCCAATGCCCTTGTTAGAAAACCTTGCTGGGAACCTGACAAGGGAAAGACAGAAGAAGAGGAGAAGCCCACCAAAGGATGAAGAAGACAGATTTGCACACACACATTCATGTGTACTTTAGCATCACCAGTTAACCTATCCTACATGTATTTGGACTGTGGGAGAAAACCCACACAGACATTAGGAGAACATGCAAACTCCACACCGAAAGAAGTCAGTTTGAACCCAAAAACCTCTTGCTGCTGCTAACCACAGCACCACCCTGTGGCCACCATTTAATTCACTTGATATCAAGTCCAAAAGGGCTTGTAATCCTTATTTTAAAAGGCTTGTAATCCTTATTTTAAAAGGTCAAATAATGTCATACTGACTGGTCCACTATTGGTTACAACTGATCCAGATTTAATTTCAGGATGTTTTGAGATTATTTGGATTGAAGAACAGAAGAGTTAAAAGTGTCTGGCATCAGTTTTCAATGAGCAGAAATTAGATGTTGTCTTGTGAGACCAAATATGTAAATTAAAAACCGAACAGACCCTGCAGGGAGCT
Source organism: Lepomis gibbosus (assembly GCA_029875015.1). NCBI lineage: Eukaryota > Metazoa > Chordata > Actinopteri > Centrarchiformes > Centrarchidae > Lepomis > Lepomis gibbosus. Next base: position 3,370 of record JAPMOB010223664.1, read on the forward strand.
TATGACAGCCAAATGCATCAACTGGGTGATGTTGTAATATAATGTATGTAGTGGTTTGGTTTACCAGTGGCATTTCAACACCAAGAGCAAACAGTGTTTGTCTCTATACAATGAGCTGACCAAAGGAAAGGGATGAGCAATAGACACCTTTAGATTCAGTTAAGTTAGTAAATATAAAGTAATTTTTTTGTCTTACAGTAGGTGTTTCCCTTAATGCATTTTATGCTGGTTTCCTATATTAATACTTTGTAATACAAAAAGTGTTTCATTCATGTCACATGTTTGTCCAACGGATGGCAACAGATCGGCTGATTTGTTTTATTTGTAGGTATGTTCTCCCTCTCTTCTGATTTTAAAAACCAAATAATATAATTTAAATTAGATTAAATAACAAGGGAGTTTAAGAGGCAGCTATAGCAGATGGAATAAAAGGGTGATTTTTTAAATTAAGGATCCTGTTTTTATTTTCTATTTAACTCTTTTAACACTTTTTTATATTTACCTGTTGCTTTTATGTTTTATGTAAAGCATTTTGAGTTACCTTGTTGTTGAAATGTGCTATACAAATAAACTTGCCTTGCCTTGAATTCAGTCTGCTCTCCTATCTGTACTGTGACTCATTCCCACCAGAGGGCAGTGTCAGCAGCAGTTTTGAAATCAGAAACTCATATCTCATCACTCCAGCTGAGTATGTGTATTCAATATGTCCCAGTTTGAGGCTTTATTATAGCAGACAGAACGTACATTTCTAAGCAGTCTGGGGTGTATTTAATTCACAATAAAAGCTGCAGGGAGTTATTATTGCCTCCACTGGACTGAACTAGGCAGAGAGCGGATAGCTTCTGAGAAGGGTAGATGTGTGGTTTGGATGATGGGGGAATCTAGCAGGAATGTAACTGGTTTGAACAGCTAAAACGTTTAGCCTGATTATTAAATTAAGCTACCATTTTGTTTTTCAGTTCATTTTATTTTTTGAATTGCTGAAGAAATTTGAGATTTGGGCAGCGATTCAATGATGTGAAACCAGGCTAAGAAATGGTAAAATCCCCTGCAAAATGTAAATATGAGGGAGGGAAAGGTGTGTATGTATAATCTGCAAGTTAAGACTCGGTGTGGGATATTTGGTTTGAAAAAGCAAGAAAAATACTTGATTATTATCTGCTGTTATTTGTATGGAAAGAAACATTATATCAAGCTTATCTGACACATCAGCTGTAACATTATGCCTTGTGGAATATGACAACCTTGTCAGTTTAAACAAAAACATTAGTCACATAGTCCCAAAGAGCAGGGAGTTCACTAATTATTGTAGAGATCCAACAGAAGAATTTGTTGAGGAGCTGACTGCATACTGCAAACTGGGCATTTCCTATTTATTTGTTTTTTGGGGGGGGCTTGTGGGCAATGTTTTTTGTTATTGTAGCTGAAGCAAAGTCCAAGCTGGACTAACAATATTTAAAAGCCTTTGGCATGAATTTGAAGTTTACTTGACTGATTTCACAGTAGCCTTTTTTTCTTTTTCTTTACAAATTTACAAACACAGATGTATCTCATAATAATGTTAACTTCTCCATTGCATTAATTACTGGGATATAGGCATCATTTATGTTATTAATAATGCTTTCACTGCTCTGAGAAGTCAAAAGGTCCATAAAATGATTTTTTAAAAATAACAGTGCTCTGACACAAACAAGGCTAACAAGATGTTCATGTTAGCAAGATTTATTCAAACAACAAAGCAAGAAATGTAAGATGGACAAACTTTTGAAAGAGAAGAAAGAACATCAGTGCTCACCAAGCAAACAAACTACAAAGAAGTCTATCTTGCTCTTGGGTTCTGTGTTTCTTAAGTGAGGTAGCCTTGTGTCTTTTGGATATAAAAACCTTTTTTTAATACTTAAAGTTTATCTGGTTCTGCAAAGACAACACAGACAGGTTATGTCCTACTAGGCACTACACCACAGCGATTAAACACTCATACTTTAGTTCTTCAAGTGTCCATGTGAATTGTCTTTGAAGGTCAAAGGATTATTTAATATCAATGTGGGGAAAATTGGCTATAAACAAATGACATGAATTTTCCTCTTTGACTTCTGAAACTATAGCATTTTAGATTCAGTTCAGGGCTTGCTGCTGTTTCTGCTGATGTCAAGTGGAAAACAGGATCTATATCATCCTCACCTACAGGTCAATAGTGCTGTGGTATGTGATTATTAAGGCACACAAACAGTTGTTATTTCCAGAACACTCTCGTTTCAACTATAAAAGCTTTGAGGCAATGCAGTTAGTTTCAACTGTTTGCTATTATTCTGTCTGCAAATGACAACTAATAAGCATCCATGCAACAATCTATTTATTGATCTTATTTGCAAGGGTACATGTACAATATTATGCACAAATGTTACCATTTGATGGGTTGTACCAGAATTGTACTAGAATTAGCTGTAAGCTACTTACCATGGCAACATAAGACAGAAGCAAAAATATTTGTATACAAACCCAAGAAAATACAGAGTCAGAGGTTAGAGAGGTGAGTAGCTTTTCAATTTGGCTTTAAAGCCAACTGGAGCTCTTTGTGTTCTCTGGTAGCTACCTTTGCACAGAATCGCCAGCCTTTAACGAATTTGACTATTATTTAATGAGTAAAAATGATGGGTGTAACAGCTTTGTGAAACAGGTTGTGGAGTCAAATGAGACATAACAGGATTCAGCAACAGACAGGTATTTTAACCTGAAAACCAAGTCCAAACTGGCAAACAGGCAGGTAGAAAGAAGATGGCTGAAATGAGTTGCACAATAGACCGGTGATCTAGCGGTAGTGGAAAGAAAATAAGTAAATTTACAGGTAGTGTACTTGAGTCAGATTTTTAGGTACTTTTTAAAATACTTCACTACAATCATTTTACAGTTACTGTTTATTTCTCAGATGAACATGTTACATACAAAACATAGGAGAAGTTTATAACATACAATGCATTGTTTGAGATTAAAGTGATTCCCAAACTTTGTTTTGGCTGGAAGTGCAGACAAAAAAAACTGTCTCCTTTATCATGTTGTCTGTGAGTTGTTATCAGCATTTCCACCAAGGAAGCATTTCTCCTCTAAACTTCTCACATGATTTCATTTAAATTATAGTTTTTAGTTGAAAGAGGCTTAATAATCCAGTGTTTTACAAAAAAAAGCCATTTCAAAAAAAAAAACCAACACATTTTTGTATCAGAACATTGTTTTTTCTAGTATGTCATTTCTTACATGCTGATGGAGCAGTATTTACAATCTAATATTGTTACATAAAATAATATATTGGTCACAAGGGGCATTTCACGGCTGAACAACTACTTTAACTTTTCATACTGTCACTGGTCTGGGTTGTCATTGTTTCCTCTTTTACTTTTTAGTTTTGTCTGCCCCTAGTGTCCTTGTCTTGTTTTACTTCCTGTCCTTGTGTTTCTGGGTTGATTGTTTGCACCTGCCCTAATGTGTAGCACCTGTACCTCATTATCTTCTCCTCGCCTGTGTATTTTAGTAGTTGGCTGTGTTTCACTTAAGGTGGTTTTCTTGGTCTCTCGTGTGTGATGGCAATTCGAGTTTTTAAATAAACAGCTCAGGCAAACACTTGTCTTTCCGTGAGTTTTATTCAAGTCTTCTGCAGAAGGACTCACAGCAACACACATGTATGTACATGTATGCTGGAATGAGAGAGGAGAGCTCATTGAGCCTGTTATTTATTCAGTTTTAGGTTCAATCATATCGTCCCACAGAGACACGTGTCAGAGATATTTTGACTGTTACGTTTACACAGCACAGATGAGTCTCCCTGAGTCCAGGGTTACATGCAATATGTTTGGAATTCCTATTACACGTGTCACCAGTGACAGATCTGTCAACAGATCATTCTTTGTCTCATGGATTCTGCACTGTTCGGATTAGACTGACAGTCATCTTTTGTTCTGGCTGCACTTTGTTTTGACTTTGGACTGCTTCACTATCCAAGTTCAAACCAAATAAAGTTGGGGTGGTGACTGCGGGGTGGACACATGTTTCTGTTGCGGGAGACCTAGGTTTGATTCCAACTGTGACACATCCACCAAAGTGTCCCTGAGCAAGACCACTAACCCCTAGTTGCTCCAGAAGCCTGCAACCTCTGACGTATATAGCAACTGTAAGTTGCTTTAGATAAAAGCGTCAGCTATTATTTATTCACCCGTGTTGTTAATAAAATCTTACTAACTAAACAGCAGCTTGTGTATCTGGGTCCAAACTCCAGTTTGGAGAAAAATAGACTTGAACACATACTATAAGTACATTGAGTACATAATAATATTTCTGAACTTCTACTTAAGTAGTATTTTAAATGCAGGATTTACTTCTTATGTGTACCTTACTGTATTGGTACTTTGGTACTTTTACCTCAGAACACTACCAGTGGTTCCCAAGCTGCGGACCCGCAAAGATAATTATGAGGGGTCACAAAATGTTTACAGGCATAAAATGATTATTAAAGATGTAAAAGGAAAAATATACGCATTTTTCTTCCATTACACAAATATGTGTTTTTAATAGTTGTTTTTTTCTAATGAAAGCGGATTTCTTTGACCACTTCAGGCCTCTGAAAATTCTTGCTATAACAATGTAGAAAGGAAAACTAAGTCCTTAGTTGAACTGTTTGTCTTGGTCTGCATTCATCATTTAAATGTTGCTGTTAGACGATGCAACTGCTCATAGCACAGTTATGGAAATACTTGGTTTGTTTATGAGAAACCACGTTACTGTAGAGGTGGGCGTTATGTTGTGCAAAGTGCAGGCACGTTATTTGCTTGTGGCAGTGCAACAGGTAGCAGCACAGATGCTCACTAACAAAAAACATTGAAGTCCAGCTTCACATCAAGGAGATAGCAACAGTTTACTTCAGTGATTGTTATAAGGGTTCCTTACTTAGAGGCATTTGCTCCTTCAGATACTGAGCAGACACACACCACATATGCAAAAGGGATAGTGTCACAAATTAAAATCCACCTTCCACTCAAAAAAGAAACTTTGCTTATTGTTACTTCACTTGGACATTTAACATTCACTGCACAGAATGTGTGTAGAGGCCGTTTTTAAAGCCACTTACAAAAGTATGCCACAAGTATGATGCAGAATGAGAATGTATTTTTCAGTGAAGTAGGAGACATCTTGCAGTTAAACTTAAAAATGAACAATAATTGTATTTATTGACCCAGATTTTATTAAAAATAAGAACGAGTAGATGTCATTTTATGAATGTTTTAACAAGGTAATTCAACTTTTTTATGAAAAAAAGACGGGGCACTCAATATTTTCATACATCCTGAGGGGATGTTTACTTTCATGCAAGGTTCTGAAAGGGGAGAAGGGCCCCTCAAAGTAACTCAGAAGCTAGACTACTACAGTTGAAAGGTCGGCTACTGTTAACAAGAAGGATGACAGATTAAAATACAAGGAATGAAACTGATGAAGGTTCCCAGGGAAGATATATGGAAACTCACAGCCCAACTTTAATAGTTGGATGTTTTAACTGAGGTTCCTGATTTAATTTTTTAAGGGGGTTTTGTTAACTTCTCCCTCCACAAGAAAGGTGAATACTGGGGATACTATTTTCTCAAAAATGAGACTTCAGCTCACAATGATCCTCCAATTCCTCCTGCTTCCCAGTATCTGTGCAGTGAGTATATACTGTGTTGTTTTTATGTGCTATTCATGAACCAAGCATATGCAGCAGACTACGCTGTACATAGCAGCTTCATTTACATTTTCCCTCAAGCCTCAGAAATCCATCAGTATTTCCTTAGTACTACCTAACCACGGTTAGCTATGTCTCAGTTAATCTGTGGTAATTAGACCCATTTGTTCAGGAATATGCATCAGGTAAAAACTAACCTTTTCAGTTAATGTCATACAGTTGTGACACATGTTACCAAACAATTTTACAACAGATAAAATTACCAAAGCTAACCTTGTCTGGGCCCATGCTTTGCCCAGTTCGTAATCTAAACTGGTCTGTGATTACATAAGAGCTTGTAACTGACATGACTTTTTTGTTTCCATTGTCAAATGACTATAAAAATATTAAATTGAAGGGAATTTATGACTTTTTCTGGGGGTTTACCCTTTTACAAAGGCTGTGAGAAAAAATAGATGGCCACTTATTTAGTCAGCTCTCTCTTTCTGTTTCTCTCTTTATCATGAAATGAAAGTGACTGTCTTGTTTAGATGTATTAGCTGAAAACTTAACCAGTAAGACAAAAAGATACAAGCTGCCACACTGCAATGGGGCTGACTTCAGCCATTCTGGGGGCTCTATGTGCAAAAACGAAAGTGCTAATTGTACAGGTTTTGTGGTGTTCATACATTGCATTGTATTAAATGCTGAGCCAGCAACTGGAGCCCTGTATACAGTCTCAGAGAGACAACACCACATATACAGAAAAAACAAATGGTGGGATTAGTGGTTATATCTGATTAACTTGGGCCAGTGCTGCACTAAAATTACTTCCTGCATGACACCAACCCTGCAAGTGTGGCAGATCAGTCCTGCGTGGTTTTACGTATCGAAAGGTTTGGTAAGACCGGATCAAATTGGTAAATTTCTGGTAATAAAGCTCCATCTGTTAGATGTGTAACTACGATTACTGTCTGCCTGGAATGGCTTTGGCTCTCTCCGACACTGCAACACTGCATGCAGACAAAGTCAAGAGAGGGAATCAGCAGCTATTATTATGAGACATTTTATTCAGGAAGGCAACAATTTAATAAGCTGAGCATGCAGCTATACTTTTTGCAATACATTGTGAAGTATACATTGTCTTTTATTTTTATATAAATTAAAGTACTGCCATGAACATAAACTACTGCCATCAAAACAAAACGTATTTTATGCACATGAGGCTCCTAGATCCAACTGTGATGAACAAAAGACACTATTCAGAAACAAAAAATAAAGTTTATTGCTGTATTTTGACATTGACGTAAATTAATGTCCATTTCCAGAAGAATCAGTTCGGTAGTACATGACATAACAACACCGGAGGACACGAAACATGGTGGATTTCAAAATAGACTTACTATTTTACCAACAAGGTTTCCAGAAAACAGAAACTTCAGTCTGTGTTTGGTTCATACCATTGTGGCCACCTATTTAAAGAAACACGTCATAATTTACTAACTGGGCTGTATTTTCCTTCCTGAGTAACAACCGACATCCGGGCTAAATGAAAAACCTGATTGTGTGCCACTGATGAACAGATATGTTGGGTGAGTTTAACTCTATTTGATAAAGGGACAACACACACTGATGATATCAATATGTGGCAACATGTGAGAACATTAATCAATACTTCGGACAAATCTGTCAAAACATCAATGAGCAGCTGCCAAAAGAGAACTTCAGTGGATCTGCAGTGGAAACTGGCAGTGAGATAGTGTCAGATAGTTGTACATGTAAAACTGTCTATACAGTAAACGGAAAATCACACATGACGCATCAATATACAGTACTGTTGAGCTGTTATCATATTTCTAAACTGCAAATAGAATGCCACCATTTCTTAAGAATGTTTAATTTCTGTAATGGTTCTTAGTTTTGTTTACTTTACCAGAGAAAAGTGATAAGTCAAAACTGTTATAAACACAATGATGAAAAACAAGACATTGACAGAAAATGATAAAATCACTGCACCTGAAACCCAAAGAAGTATGTAAAGATACCACACCACGTAAATGAAGATAAAAATCTTAATAAACAAGTCATAAATGTCACTACAGTGAAGTTCAGCACTGGAGTCCAAATTTAACCTGTAGCGGAAAGTCTGAAAAAAATAACAGAATTTCCATTTGAAAATAAATGCCAGTGCGCTTAAAGACTAATAATCTCTAATAGTTTGAATAAATATTATATGTTGGCAGTCATCTGTCATGCCTCCACACCCTCACAAATGTATTTATATGTTTGTGACAATGTTTATGTCACTATAATTATCGACAAATCCCCATGAAAGGACCAAGATCAACAATGTGTTGGTCCATCTCTGAGTAATTTCTGACTTCCCGACCCTCTCTGTCTGCCCCAAGCCCAATCAATTCTACTAAAGAGTTTTTAAAAATGGCTTGAAGGTATTTAGTTTCATTTTTAAATGTATGTTAAAAAGTCTGTAATTTAGTAAAACAGCTGGGCGCAGTAGTAGTGGGTAATGTTACTAAAACAAGAATCAATATTGAATCTATGGTGGACTATTTTTTATGATTTATTAACAACAGCAGGCCAGTCAATGTGGTTTTGAAAAACCTACAGTGCCCATGTTTATTTCAGGGAAGGGAGGAACAAGTCACCCAGTGCAGTGTGCCTACTTTGTATTTTTATTAGAGCTCTATGGCACAGAGGAATTAGCTTTCTCATGCTTTGGATACACAGAAAATACTTCAGTGTAGGATCATTTCAGGGCTTAAAATACAGGGGGGCAATTGTGATAATTGTCATGGGGTGCAACCTAAGTCTGGTATGTTTAACAGTAACACAAACCAATGCCTGTCCACTGTGACGGAGAGCAGGAATAATTATTCTGTTTCAAACACTTTATAAATTCATTGTTGGTCTTGGTCCTTTTTATGGCATTTGTTAACAATAACAAAAACACAGAATCTCACCTGACTTTCCCTTTAAGGGTTTAGTAGCCAGATGACCCTGTTAATTTGTAAGTTAATTTGCTGGCTTGTGGTTTGCCACAACAGCTGTCTACATTTCAATCTCGAGATAACTGAAAATGTGAAACCTGCTTACTTAAGACCCTGGCAGAATAGTGACTCTTCCCCTCCAAAAGTTTTTGCTTGCTAATCATTGCAAGGAGCCCACATGCTGGAAGGATTCATCAATGCTTTACAAAAAGTATTTAATACACTTACTCGAAATATATTTTTACATTATATGTAAGTTATCTTGCATACCTTTTCTCAAATCAAGCAAGACCAGCTGGTTTACATTCAGCAGCACATCACACTCACATCTTTTCTGGGAGATAACTGACAGCAGCGTACTCTGTATCATTTGGATTTATTTCCAAAACTGCCGAAGGTCTTTTGGGAAAGTCCAGGACGCTATAGACCACTGAGGGTGCAGGCACATTGTTGGACACCTCAATTGATTCCTGCAAAGATGATGAGAGTCAAACATAAGAATGACATTGACATTTACATCTTTGAAGGTGGGCTAAAAGACAAGTGTGTTCTTACTTGTACTGTGTGATTAGAGATTTGCTGTGGTGGTTGTTGGTCTTTGTCTGTATAAGAAGCAAAACAAGTCAAATACTAAGTCAGTCAATGTTTTCACTGTAGTACATGTGGTATTGAATTTATCAATCATCACCATCTTTGCTTTGTAATAAGATCTGAAAATGTTATCATAGTAGAACAAGCAAGTGGCTTTAATGGAACAGTTAAACATTTTAGCAAATACATATCTCCCGTCTTCCACTCTTTGTGCTAGGCTAAGCTAACCATGTCCGGCTTCAATTAACACACAGACAAGAGAACTTATCGATCTTCTTATCTAACTCTGGGCAAAAATGCTTAAACTAGTAGGCATATTAACAGATTAATCAGCATCAGCAGCCGTAGCAGTAAACATGCTGAACAAAAGACAGCAAATGTTTCTGTGAAGAATTGTTGTTCAAGTTTATTTTAAAAAATTACTAAAACAAATAGGAGAGTGTAATTGACAATAATATTTTTAAATCCAAAGATAAACCGATTAACTATGTTTAAGTCTGATTCTATCATTGATTTTCTTTTACTTTTAGCTCTAATCTGCACCACTGTTACAAGCTTTAAAGGAAACACAAGTATTATCCTTTATAATCTGGCAGTACAAATAACCTAGACAGGGTTTAGAACAGAAGAATTTATCTCCACCATCCACCAGTTTTCAGAGCGGTGCTGTCTGTGGACAGTTAGACCAGATTAGTGTGATATGATATAGGAGCGCACAGTCAGCAATAGCCTGCATTTGTATACACGTACGGGAAATCATCAACTGTGGTTTCTGAGGTCACGGGGGATGTCAAATGAATTGCGACAATGTTCCTACTCAAAGTAGGCTGAAGGGGTTTGTCTCTGAAGTGAAAGCGCATTTGTAATAGTAAAAAAAATGCAAACACTTTTTTCTACTCATCCCTTTGTGATAGTAGGCACATACATTGAAAGATGCCTTTTCATAAACTGTGAATCATCGCACGTATCAAAAGGATGTGAAACTGCAAACTGGTTTGCATTTTGAGCATCTAACCACACAATTGCAGATTTTTTCCACAGAATAACAATTATTCTTATCACCTTCACTTTGTTTGCTTAAAAAATGTAGAAAATAATACTCATCATAGCCCTAAAGATGTAATTTAGCAATGGGCTGAATGTGTTGTTAAATCAATCCCTGTGATATGTTTCCTGGTGTATCAGATCAAACATCAACATTGTTTTTTAGATTTTAATCATTTATTTGACATTTTTTGTATAGACAGAGTCCAGCATGGAGCATTAGATTGCTACATTGATAGCAACTTAGGATCAGTGTAAGTCGAGGTCAGACCCAACATAATATCCCTTAAAATCCTGAATGATCAGTTTTGGCAGATTATTTTTAAGTTTCCTTACCTTGTGTTCTCACAAGACACCATATCAACCAGGGAAATATTGCAACCAGCAGCACGACAGGTGAAACCACAAAGACAGTGATGATGTGAGAGAAACTGGGCCCTTCTGTGTTTTCAGGTGTTGTGTTGTTATTCAGCACTGGAGGAACTGTAGGAGTTAAAGGGAAATTATGAACCATAAGAGTGGTGCCATGGCAATAATTGTTCAAATTATACTGAATTACTTTATATCCCCAGTGGAAACTGTATTATTTGACAACATTTTTCCCACAACTATTTTATGCATACAGTATAATCGCATTTTCTTTTTTATTAAATACAAAATATAAAGTAAAGTTAAGACACAGACACTATCACTCTTGTGACTGACCACCTTGACAGCAGGCAGATGAACCTTTAACCCACACGGAAACCAGTACATTGTGGTGTGCCAAATAGCCACTCTGATGTGAGTCAAAGAGAAGGTTTCAGCTATTTTCATGAAAAGAAAAAAAATTGTGTTAATCTAATGGATGTAGGAAGGACTGCTTTATGGCAACACTGTTTTAATTTGCTGCGTTAGCAAAAACCAGAGAGCCTGATAATGTTGTCACTAGACAGTTTCTCAATAGAAACTTTCCTGGGGGTTCAGGAAGTAGAACAGGTTGCCCACTGATCACAGGGTTGGTTAGTTCCAGTCATGCTGTTCACATGCTGTATATTCTTGCAATGCAGCTCCATTGCCATCAGTGTGAATGAGAAGCAACGTAAACTACTGCTAAGGTAGAATAGCACTATAAGTGCATTCCATTTATATTATAATATATATCACTATTGCAATGTTAGATGACGTATTTCACAATAAAGGTCTACATCTGTAGTGCACATGTTCATCATAATGAAGGAACATGATGTCACCCAGTGCAACAGTGTTGCTTACGATGTATTTTAATAGTTTTTGGATAACAATAGAGGTCCAAAGAAATAATTATGCAATATCAGCTTTTGTTACACAGGTATACTTGTCAGTTGCCAGTTCATTGTTGACAATAAGAAAAATATAGAATACTGCCTCGTAATCCGTAGGACTGAGTAAATATTTACTTTGGAAATTAGACAAACAAGGGATTATTGTGAAGGGTCTCTTCTCTCTGTTTACGTAGGAAGTGAAGGTGGTGTGGTGGGTAATGGTTAACTCTATGAAGCACAGGAAATGAGTACATGCGCTTCATCTAAATCAGCTAAATTTTGTTTGTAACATTACATTACATACATTACAAACTTGATAAAACCTCAATGTATAAAAGGTTAGTCAGTGTTGCACACTGCACAGGCGGATAAGTGTTCTGTTTTAATGTTTCTCTATACTGGTGTAATTTAAAAAGTGATAGCTACAATTATAGAGTCTGTTCTCACCTGTGCTGTTTCTGTTTTCCTCTCGGACGATCAGCTTCACCTTGTTACTCTCTTTAGCAAGTCCTTCTATAAACAAACTGGCCCAGTAACATCCACTGTGATTTAGGTTGAGATTTGTAATGTGGTAAAATACAGTAGTATTTTTACTGTAAACATCGGAAACTCCTGTCCTGTCGCCCTGTTGATACTCAGCAATCTTTTTGCCGTCTATATAAACTGCAAAATGACTGTTATTTTTAATGCTGAAATTAAATGGAAGTTGAAGGGTGATGTTGTTACTGAGGAGCCCAGTGACCTCAGCTCGGCTAGGGCCTGTATGGAGACAAAACAAGAGAAGTGGTTGAGTAAGAGGATACAATGATAATTCTCATCTATATAAGCAAAACGAAGTAACTACAAACCAAGCTTAACCACAGTAATTGCACTCTGGCTGTGTAATTGCTCCTCTCTGACTTTGTATTTCTGCCCAGGCACAGTAACTGCAACCTGGTTTGTCCATCTGTTGACTCTACAACCCCTAATTGCACTCAACCTATTGCACTACCTGAGAAACAACAACATTATTTCAAATGAAAGCTAGCTGTTGAGATAGTCACTCACTTTAGCTAAAACTAAAACTAAAGTAGGGTTCCAAGCTGTTAACTGTGGTTGAAAGAATATATATTTTCATATATAACAATTCAGTTTGTATTGGCACATATCTAGAAGGAGGAAGTAGGTAAATGCAATCATAATGGAAATTAGAAGCCCAGCAAAACTCCTGCTAAAGCTAACGTTAATAACATTAACAATGTCATCTCAGGTTTTTGGTGTGATTTAACTACCTTCAAATCACATTTTAAATGTATTGAATTTAATAATAATATTGAATAGAATAATCATGTATAATTGTACTTCAGTATAAATATTAGCCCAGATGTACAGACCTTGACTGTATAAATCATGGACATATAATCTGTGATGTCACCCATTGGTTTCTGAAGAGAGTGAAGCTCAAAGTGGGTAGCTCCAGCCCTTAATTATGCATAACTTTAAGCTTTAATATTATTAAAAGGGGGAGTTTTCTAACAATTCACTCATAACTCACCCATACAGTTGTCATGAAGGGGGAAATTAGCTATAAATTAGCCTGGTACCATTTTTTGTACCAGGCTGTAAACATGGTTAGTTCTGCTGTAAAGTTGAGCATTTTAACACGGGGTCTATGGGGACTGACCCAGCCTCAAGTGGCTATTCGCTGAACTGCTGTTTTTGCACTTCCGTGTTGGCTTTACTTTTGTGCCCTGGGAGTTGTTTGCTTAGTACAGACTAGGCTAGCTTGTTTATTTTGTTAAACAAACTAGTTTAAATGGACAGCTGACAGAATGCATTTTGTTGGTTGATTCAGAAAAAGGGGACTGAGGATACAGGGCCCTCATATAAAGAGGGCCCACAAAGGTAATAAAGTCAATAGATGTGGATGCAGTGAGGGGTCCATAGAGAATGCCTATGTACAGGGTCCAGAATTTTGTGCTACGCCCCTGCATATCAGTATGTGCTGTTAAACTGTTTTATTTGTTATATAAAATAAACTCTTGACTTCAAAGAAAACATTAGGAAATCTCCTGTTATCATAACTGTTGCTTAAGCTGTGTTAAAGTACTACTCACATTAACCATGTATCCCATCTGTCATTATTGTATATTCACTTTAAAATGAAGGATTTAAGGACATAATTTAAATTCGTATGGACAACACATTTTCTAAAAATTCCACAAGATTAAACAAGTTGCCTCAAGGCCACGCTGATTTTATAAACACAAGCATCACGTTTTAATGAGGAAGATGTCATGCTACAATTTGGTGTACTTAACATTTAGTCAGCACAGCGTTTCTATTTAAAATCACATCAGAAACACAGTAACTATGTGGAACTCCTCAATACGATTCAATACAGGTACTAATTGCAGTTGGGAAACTGAGGTATCATTAGCTGCATAACAACATATGTCATCATGACATAATGCAATTCTAACAGAACAAAGAAGAAATAAACAATAAATAAGTTAAATAAAGCAGTTTAAAAAATGTACTTCCAGCAGGTGAAAACCCACAAGATGTAAATCATGAATAACCAAGAATAACCAAAAGAAGATAGCTTACCGTTGAATACCATGTGTGCTGCGATGATCATAACTAACCCAAGAGGCTTTGTGACGATGTTGTCAACCATGATAGTAGAACTGTGCTGCTTGCAGGGCTAGTCAGGTTTGGCTCTTAATCTTTGATGTGATTTTTAAGAGCTGTCTTTGTGTGTTGAATCCTCTGGTTTGATATTTCCACTAAAGTAGCAGGAGGAAACTGTAGACAGGAACTTGTACGTACACCGAATTATCTACTTAAAGCATCACTGGCGCCTCCTGTAACGGAAGACTTCAAAGAGGTTCATGGACATGTGGTTCAGACTGTGAGGAACTCAGCTGAAGAGGCTGTCACTCACATGATGTGTGTAAATTCAGGAAGAGCAAATCGTCTTTTTCATAGTTTAAGGGACATTTTGTATTTTATACATAGCAAACAGTCTCAAAACTCACTTTACATTGGATTGGGGATTACAATTTTGCTGACAATAAACTTGTAAAGAGTCTTTGGCAAGAAATGGTTTGCCCACAAGTTAGTGAAACAAGAGTTTAAAGCGTTCTTCACCAATCAACTGTTGTTGTGCTTATACCCTGTTTTTTTCTAAGAGGTAAGATCCACATGGTTAAAAATCCTCATATTTTCCCCCCTAAACTTAGATATGTAAATTGTTTTGGTCTTGTCTGCAGAGTTTTTGGGATATCAGTCAGTCATGATGATAGCCCAGCTTAAAAAAGCTTAATAAAGTGCCCTCTAGGGTGCCCTTTCAGTGTCCACCTCTGTAGGATGCCTGTTTGCCATGAGCATACAGTGATAAAGCTCTAAAAACTTTAACCAGTGGTTCCAGCACAATCTATCAATGTTTTTGTTAGACTGTTAATAGCCAGCCACACACACTCACTCACACAAGCAACACTTTAACCACATCACAGTCAAGTTGGGGGCTTTGAAGTCATAATTTGATGACTTTGTGCAGAGGAAGACCCCGTGGCTTGAACCACTAAAGCTGAAGATGACTCAGCTGTCAGGGGCACAAACCTGTAAGTGATGTAATGCACCTTCTTCTGTCAGTCACAGACATGTTTGAGGGCTGGGTGGGTTTTTTTAAATGGAGCTTTTCTAAAAAAAGAAATGAAGTGATAAATAATTAAAATCATGCCCCCTTTGGTTTCTCACTTAACCAGAAACCAGGCCCATAGCTCTGCATGCACAACTCGTTACATTGTGTGACATACATGTAAGAAGTTACCCAAGTACAGTACAGTCCAGTCGTTCCAGTCACTTCGTGGGTGGCTGTAAGTTACCTACATGCAACACTTACTACAACATTCAACACAGTCAACACTGTGTTTGAATACAGGTTGCACTTCAATGAACACATGACTGTCCTTACCAATAGACCTGTGGTATTAGTAATATGGAGTTACATAGGCTACTTCTTGAAGTAAGATTGCTAAATACCATGAATTAAAGCCCTGGCTTTTAGGCTGTATTCCACCTGACATACGCAATGAAAACAAGGAACTGAAGTAGCAACTGCATTCAATATCTGAGCTCACAAACTATTAACCTGTGATCAGGGGCATAGGACTGAGGAGGCAAAGGGGACTGCAGGGCTCTCACGTGAGGAGGGTACTAGAATTAATAGCCATGGATGTGGGGAGGGGCCCATAAAGAATACCTAAGAACAGGGTCAAGAATTTTGTGCTAAGCCTGTGTATGCTTTTAAAACGTAACATGTCCAAAGTTTTGCTCACAGAATCTATTAGGGTTTTGTGCTCTGACATTTTCTGTACAGTCTATGTTCTATCCGCTGGGAACAAAAGCAAGTACACCCCAAATCGGGGTGTCCAAATCGGACCTAATTAGCCATTTTCACTTCTGGTGTTCCACAGGTTCCACTCAGAACAGGCCTCGCCATGGGTGACCAAAAAAGTTGGTTTGCACATGCTCACCGTCATATCCGGAGGTTGTCTTTGGGAAATAGACGTGTGAGTGCTACCAGCATTGCTGCAGAGGTTGAAGGGGTGCAGGTTCAGCCTGTCAGTGCTCAGACCATAAGCCACACACTGCTTCAAATTGGTCTGCTTGGCTGTCGTCCCAGAAGGAAGCCTCTTCTAAATATGATGCACAAAAAAGCCAGAAAGAGTTGATGCTTATAGGGGCGGGTACTGAAAATTAGCAATAGCTATAAATGCGGTGATGCATTACATTGGAAAACTGTTGCAAGAGCAAGTTAGTTTAAGTGCAAGGGTAAGTGAGTTCCATTTAAATCCCTGCTCGTCCCACGCCCAGTTTCTGCTATTGAAAGTCATTTGTGGTGGGTGTAGCAACTACCAAATTTAAAATTAACTATTTCCTTACCTGCCTGACTACCCAACAGCCAAAAAATTATGAACTGGACAGTAGGCTACAGTACATTATGTAAGTAGCTTGTGTAGGTTTGTTAATCTGAAGACTTTAAACCCCCCAAGGAGTATCGTATTATGAAATTTTCCCCCAGTGCCTAAATAACATTTCAGTCTGCCAAATCCATCCAAACACAAGGCAAAATCCATGTTTCATAATATGTCACCTTTAAAATTATACACTGTCACGACTCTCTATTTTAAAATGCATAGATTTATACTTTAGTCTTTAAATTAGGCCAAACATGGTACGGTGCAGTGTGCTGTACCAGCCTAATGAAAAAGCAGCATTGTTCTCACTCTTGTTCTTCATATGCAACTCTCTCAGTTGTGCATCAGCTAAAGTAAAAACAAGTTCTCCATGAAAGGACCAGTGCTTCATGGAAAAAGCTTCTTACCACTTCTTGTTCTTACCAGTTCATAATAAGTTCTGTCAACATGTGTCCATTAGGGGCCAATATGTCCAATCAGAGTGCTCATGAGCAAAGAGCAGTTTCTGTCTGCTCACTCCATATTTCATTTGGAATGCACATTTCTGACAAGACATACTGTAGATTTAGATGCAGATGTGATTATTTCACTGTCACTATTGTATTTCTACGCCATCTTGTGGACTGAAAAGTTGACGCAAACAATTTGCAGAACCCCAGACATGCCTCCCTTTTTTCACTCTCACAGGCATAGACTTCTACAAAAACAGACAAAGAAACATGCTCACATTTATTTCCACCCACTTCCTGTGTGATGTTATTTCCTCAGTTCCTGTATAACATCTTATTGAAATGACTTCCTTTGCGCATATCTTACATCATGTTATGAGCCATTGTCACATCTGTTTCTATTATCCAGCAGCAAGACAACCTTTTTGTTATATTCCATCTTATCTTATCCTCCTTAAGTAGGTTGCCTGTGCAAGTCCTTTTTGTTAGCGGTTAATCTTGCCATTGTATTGTGATGCAGCATCCATTTGTGTATATTATTTATTAACTTGCAAGTAAATCAAACCATGTAACACACATAATGTATATTTGCAGCAAATACACAACAGACTAGGTTTCAGGGGTTTCGCTATGCAGTCAGGAAATAAATAAATCTAGGCATCACATTATGTGCTTCCAGTGCCTCAGCTGAAGCCTGGAGCTATTATTATGTCATCAGGGGACGCATCTTCAGTTTACTGTGTCTGTGTGTATATCTGGCTTTGCTGAGACATTTACCCATGTGGAGGCCCTGCTTTTCAAACTGGAAGCATCAGCTGCATGGCAGGAAAGGAGGAGATGAGCAGATAAACCTGCATGTGGATGCTACCAGGCAGTGTAAACAACATGCTCTCAGGAGCAGGTGACAGGGTAGGGAAGAAAAAGAAAATGGACAGATTTTTGTATGGCAGGGTTTGCCTGTTTTGTATACATTTTGTTATTGTAAACTATTTGCATAATGTTGATCTACTCTGGTTAGCATTAATCAGCTTATGTGTCAATTGGTTATTAGTCATGTCCGCAGAGTGAATTATAGTCACGGCCTCCTCTTTACCATTCCTCCCATGCAGCAATACTTACCCAACCTCATGTTTCTCAGGTTTTGGTGAACAGTGCTTCCTGTCTGAATCTTCTCGGTTGTTATTTAATCCTTCAGTATCTGTGGGTGAGATTTTGGATGTCTGTGAGCCTCAATCTGCCAACAGTTACCCAAAATGCTGTATTTTGAGTTTCCGTGAAAACATGTTTTAAAGAGGAACTCTAATTTTATTTGTACACATAATCACATAGATTCTTTTTGGCACAGGATGTAGTTTGTTCTATGTTCTGTACAAAACAAAACATGATGTAACGCTGAAAACAGTCCAGATCACTGGAGGTGGCTCAAAGCATATTAAACCCCAAAGCTGACTTGGCTGCCATTTGCTGAGGGAAATTTGTTGAAACAGCGTTTAGCTAAGCTTCATCTCACAGAGCACAGATAGGAGGAATCACACAGAGTGATGGGAAGGGAAGAGCAGGAAAGCCCTTATTACCATGGTAACTGAGAAACTGACTCTCCTATGAAATGCTGCTCTAACAAAACAATATCCAAGCAATCAGAAATGGGAAGCCCCCACCATGTACACCATCCACCACTCACTACCTACCACCCAACACCACACACACACACACACACACACACACACACACACACACACACACACACACACACACACACACACACACACA
>JAPMOB010223665.1:0-19758 GCA_029875015.1 Lepomis gibbosus
GTATATATGTAATGCTCATTGTAAACAATTTTTAAAGTGACAAAAAGTTGAGGGCCTACATTTGCTTTTGAGCTTTAGCAGTTGTGGTAAAGTAAATGTAGTAATTAAACAGAGAGTAATGTCTGAAGATCTTTGGCAACCTGTATGAGAGGGGTTTATAATGTTGTGAGCAATAAGGTCAAAATGCTACAGTTAATCCTTTATGGAATTTATGACATCATATATAGTGCGTGAAAAAAACAGATAATTGATTTTAATATGAAAAATTGTAATTTTTGTACAGCTTAAACATCATCAGTGTTTCCCTCAATGCAGAGTAGCACTAAACAAGCTGAGGCAGATGGGCATCACATTCATTTTGAAGAGATTTGGTTATAAACCAAAATACTGGATATATTACCAATTGATGGCTCTAGATGAAAAGTCAGAGGTTACCTAAGGATTCATCCCATGGGAATCCTATTTGATTTAAAAGTTGAGCTTGACAGTTCATTCTTCATAAATATGTAGGCCTGCATATATATAAGATGTTCAATGTGGTCCGATAAATGAATGGCTTGGCAAGTTCCTCAGGACGTCCCGCACATGTATTGAATGGGTCATGTGAAATTGACTTCACTTCCTTATTTAATTTCTGTCCAACCCCACTCATGTTATTGGGAAGCAATCTGCCCAGCATGCCGGTAACAGCTTGTTTTTGTTTTCATTCATCACACACATTAGTCACTTACCCTGTCCAATATATTCCTCCACATTATGTTACCCTCACCATATTCTTACTTGATTTTACGGTTCCCTGCAAGAATCACTGCTGTTTATTTGGAGAAATATAAGCCACTTGCTGTAAGGTGATCAAAATAGTTTGTAGGTTTTTTACTGTTTACTGTATTTCAAGTTTTACACCAGTCCTTAAGGATCAGTTAGCTCAAAGGGAACCAACATAATGTTGTTTGTGAGCTCCACAATGATAATCTATCTATCTATCTATCTATCTATCTATCTATCTATCTATCTATCTATCTATCTATCTATCTATCTATCTATCTATCTAGCTATCTAGAGAGAGAGAGAGAGAGAGAGAGAGAGAGAGAAAGATTTAAACACATGAGAGATTTTTAAACTTTATATAGTTATAAATTTAAAAAATCTGTGCTATATAACTGTATAATCAAGAGTTGAAAATGTCTGGTCTATCCTTTAAGTGTCTGGCTACTACCAAGTTGTCTGGTGTGTTGTGTCAACACATATTACATAATGTGACATACGTAAAAAGTTGCGCACATACAGTACAATTTTGTCATTGTATTTACCCCGTGGGCGAGGGGGCTGTAACCTACCCATATTATATATTGTTATATATTTAATTTAAGGACATATTAGGTCTATGTATCTTTTAAACAATTTAATATATTTTATATTTGCAAAGAAATAAGTTTGAATTTAATCCTAATTTTTAAAGTTAAAAAAAAATCCAGCACTTTCTTCGCTTATATTGAACACCATATTTGGTGGTGAGTGTTGCAACCACCAAATTTACCCCACACCTCAAGAGTGAAAGACAAAAATTACAAACTTGGCAGGAGGCTACAGAATATTAGGTGGGCAGTACTTCAAAAAGCACAGCTACCCAATTAATAAATGTTTTATCTGGCATTTATTTGTTGGGTTGAGGAGCCCAGGTGATATCTTTATAGCTATGGGAATTATATGGGAATTAACAGTGATATTCAACTATTGCTCATATGCACTTGGGGGATCCAGGGAATTTCTTGGAGGACAATTGCTCTTTGCTACATCTTAAACAACCTCACCACTTCAACTCACCTGTTTACCTACGAACAGGAGGACACAGAGTGGAGTTTTGACAGATGTCCGCCACAGCAGAGGAAGCAGCCCAAACCTAAAGAGGGCGGGGTTAAAGGGAAAAAAACAAGGAATTTCCTGGTGAGCTACGACAACACAGGAAGGTAAAGTTTGCGCCGTTGAAATGTAAAGTTTTAAACCTCGAAATGTCGCATGAGCGAGGCTAAATAATCACAACTTAACAGAAGCGTGTAACCCCTGCAGTATTACTGCGTATTCTGCAGCCGTTGCATCCTGATTAACGTAACGTTGAACGTTAGCATGTTAACCTGTAGATAGCACCTCAACTGTTAGCTAGCTGGCGAACGTTAAATGGTAACGTGAACTGTGAAGCCGAAGTTAAAAAGATGGACATTGTGTGATGGACATTGTCATGTGTTTGTAAAATATTTTACATTTTAACGTTATTGCTACTTCATCATAGATTTTTTTGCTCCGGGTAGTGTGTGGATGTAACAGTTAGCTGAGTGATGCAGGGAGCCTTGAGAGAGGAAGCGCATGTTCTGTCACCCAGAGCAATTCAGTCGGGCGGGGTCTTTTCTTAAGAATTGTTCTAAAGATGCGGGTTGGGTTTTTTTTTTCGAATCATCGTTTATACTATTTATATTGAGTTCAGTTTTGTTTTTTCACAAAACATAAAGTACAATCATAAGATATGATGCACATTTCTGAAAAAGAGACACGCTGGTAAGCTATCTGAAGATTGTATGTAGAGGCTCAAACACTAAGCAAATAGTAGACATGTGTTTGAAATAAATTACTGACCATATTGTCTAAATAAATAAAGCACATGCAACCTACAGTATAATTCCTAACATACAGACATAAAGCCCTAAGAGCTAAACTACCCTATTCTATTGAAAAACGGGGGACATTTTTGGTTTGGTGGTCAGTATGTCATTAAAAGATATAATGTTTATATATATGAAATAAAAAATGGGGACAATTTCAGATGTATAATCTGTCAAATATAACTCAAGTCATTCTGAGGCAGAATCTACCTTTTAGTCAATAAGTAGAAGCTGAAATCACTTTCTGGTGAGTGGAATAATGCATTACATGGGTTGTATTGGCCATTTAAAGGTATTTCAACAGGTAAAAAGGACTGGATTGGTTGACAGCAAATTAAATAATGGAGAGTCATTAGGATAATTGCAAAAGAGGTTGTGTCTTTATTTTAAATATAAATATGCAGTAAGTCATGTTAATTATAGGATTCATTCTGTTTTCCAAATATAAACAAGGATATTAGCCATAGGCTTACCAAACACATATTCCATCAACAACAACAGGCTTCTATTATTGCCTTTAATCACATACACACACAAAACCTTTTAAATTTATGTTACCAGTTTTTACCCATCATAAGATGCCTTTTCCTCGTCTTGCAAGGTGTGTGTGTGTGTGTGTGATGTTGGCTATTTGCCCTGAATATTGTTGATTATCGAATCATCATTTATAATATGTTTCTCCTGTAGATCAGCTTACTTAATATCATCCCTGCTGAGTCAACCCGCATGATTTAGTCTTCCTTCCTCTTTGTGTCTGTTGTTTGGGGAATTAACCTCTTTAAATGTGATTGTGGCACCTTTTCAATTCAGTCTTTCTTAATGGGGAGACGATTTATCGTATTTTACCCAACCCACCCCAGCTATTAATCAGAAGGTTAATTTTTAAGACCCACCTGATCAACAGGTATAGCTCTGCACATCACTAGAACCCACCTCTGCAGCACATCTTACTATCGGAATAATGCGCCTATTACATAGTAATGAAAGTAAATCAAAGTAACGCAAAAGTAGTCTAAAGCATTAGCCTACAATTCTCATACAGTAATACTGTAATATAACTAATTACTCTAAAATGACAGTAACTAGTAATCTATATTGTAGGCCTATTACATTTTGGAAGTAACTTGCCCAACACTACTCGCTGGTGTTGCATCAGGTGCTGGATGCTAAGTTGCTTTCAGGGGAAGTCCGACAGCGGAATATCCCCCTCATGAATGTGTAAACACGGCGATAGAAAGACGTTCACGGTGTGTTCCTCAGAGAAATTAACCCTTTTCAGAGGACATTTTCCACGGTACTATCAAGAAAGAAAGCGTCCATTTTCCAGAGTTTACACAGTAAACGCCATGTGGCTGAAATTTTACAGACGATCGGCTACTCTGACTTACCGTTCCAATGAAAGCAGCACAGAGCTGGCAGACATGCCGAAAAGAAGAGTAGTTACAATTCACACCATCTCGTCAAGTTGCAGTTGAGTAAACTGGCAGGTTTTAATGTTGTAGACCACAGTTTTTTGCAAGTAGTTTAAAGTTTAAACTCGTATTGTTGTAAATCTTTGGTGTAAACTGGCCAAAAAACTTTCACCTCAACAAACGCCCCACAAAAGCAGCTCAGCGCCCCTCTTCCCAAAATATTGCTTCTAGGGCCCCCCATCATCTTCTATATGCCCCTGTTGAGAAACACTACTATAAATTAGTAAAAATGTTTCAGAATGCAATACATCTACAAATTGCTTGTTGCAACCTCAAACCCCAAAATAGTAAATGTACAACAATATAAAATAAGCAGATTTTCACATTTGAAAAGTTGATAGTAGTAAATGGTTGGTATTTTTTTGCATGATGAATGAACAATTAAATGAAGTAGGCCTACATTTACTTAAGTACTACACTAACAAAGTTTTGAGGCAATTATACTTTACTTGAGTATTTCTATTTTCTGCTATTTTATATCTCTACCACATCTAAGAATTGTACTTTTTACTCAACTACACTTATCTGATATCTAGTTACTTTGCAGATTCAGATTATTACTTTTCATGCACGTTTTAGCTGCCAAAAATGCACTTTATTTGCAGAAAGAAGTTTTTCTTTCTTTCTGCAAATAAAGTGCATTTTTCCTTCAGTTTCAATAGGGTCCACGCATGTTTCATGCTCAGGCCCTTATAAAATATCAATCACAGGGGACATTTTATTGCTTTGGTTACTTTTAATTTTATTACCTTAAGTATATTTTACTTACATTTTCAGCGTTGTTACAGTGTGGTAATTTTACTTTTACTTACATAAAGGTATCTGACCACCACTGGTCTTACATGATAGTAACTTGAATATCTTTGTGTTTTGGAATAAACAGACAAAACATTTTATGACTTCAACTTGGGCTTATGGAAATTGTGATTCTGACAGTTTATAGACTAAAGAACAAATTGCAGCCCTACATTTATCAATGAAAAACAAAAAAATATTCCTCTGGTTCCACCTGTGGTTCCAATGTGATGCGCTACTCGTCTCTTTTTTATGTCTCTGTGTTATGTCAAGTTGAATATCCTTGGATTTTTGAATGTTTCTTGGACAGAGCAAGAACTTTGAAGAAGTCACTTAATTGTTAGTATTCTAATTAATAGGAATGGCCTGAATGTCATTTCTTGGACTTCGAAGCTTCAGTAGTTATTAAGAACAAATAATCAAAGCTTCGCCCACCCCATGGGTGCGTATGTCTGCCTGTGCGTGTGTGACAGAGCACATCGGTTAGGCCCTATTTATTCTCATGGTGCAGGCTAACTGTGAAAAGTATCAAAACGTTTTTAACTTTGTTATGGTTAGGCTAGCAGACCAAAGTGCAGGACTAATGAAGGCAGGAGTAACATAAAAGAGAAATATTTATTGCAGGTTTGAAGGGATCAGATATTGAGCAGGGGAAAAAGCGAGGCAGATTGTTAATAGATGGTTGCTGACCTGGTTTGGTTGCTGCTGTGCAGAACAGAGGGAACTGTACCGAAGGGTCCAGAGTGAGAGAGTCTGATCTGAGCAGGTCCAGAGGAGAATCGGGAATAGTTTAGCTAGACGGGATTTTAAAGTGCCCCCACACAGCTGAGGGCTTCATTTTGTTTTCTCCTTGATGTGAACTGGAGTGTTACATTCACTGCTGTGTGCAGGTCAGGCACATGAAAAAAAATCCTCAACATTCAAATCTCAAAATACCCAACGATCGAATATTAAAATATTCTGGTCCAGCCCTACTAATTAATGTGACTGTTATCTTTTAGAAGAAATTATATATAACACTGAAAAACCAAAACAGCAAACCTGAAATTGAACTGCAATGTGATGATTGTGTTGCACTACCACATCTGTATTGTTTGGTGATTGTACAAAACTTGTCCCATGAGTGGATTTATGCAATGTGGATTGGTTGAAATTTCAGCAGATCAACTACCAACAGTATTACTAAATGTCTAAGTTTCTCAAGGCTCTAAGATTTTGCCTGCTAGCTAAAATCATGTTTGAGAAGCTCAATATCTAGAGTCATGGGTGATCAAAAGGTCTATGGGTGCCTCTTCTTACATTTTGTCTCTCTCTGTGTCAAGATGAATGTGGGCGTAGCTCACAGCGAGGTGAACCCCAACACGAGGGTGATGAACAGCAGAGGAATATGGCTCACCTACCTACTGCTGACCGTCGTGTTGCACATCGTCTTGCTCAGCATTCCTTTCTTCACTGTGCCGCTCGTCTGGACTCTCACCAACGTCATCCACAACTTGGTCAGCTAAAATGATCCTCTATAATATATCTGGGTGTATTAGACGATTGTGTGCATCTTTAAAAAGCAATGAGCAGGACTGCCTTATGTTACAAGAGTAGTTGGACATTTTGTTTGCTTTCTTCCAAGAGTTGGATGACAAGATTGATACAGTTCAGAAAATCTACTTTTCATATTGTTATCGTGATATTAAGATTACATATACTGTGAAAGATTTTATCCATATAGCCCACCCCTATTTATTTTTATCCAAATTATGTAAGATATAAAATTATCAGTATTGCAGTCTTGTTTAACCTAAATAATTGATTGTCATGTTACATTTCCGATTCCCTATGAAAATGACCAGCTCTGCAGATCAGCACAGAGCTCTATGTTCTACTCTCTCTACCTCTTGGAAAACTTAAAAAAAGCCAAATAAAAATATAAACATTTTGTTGTTATTATAGTATGCTGTACTGAGTTCACAAGTACCCCTATAGTAAAATTACGTGAAATGCTCTGTTTAAAAACTAAAAACTTTGAATTGCCTAATTGCTATCAGATTTGTTTATAATAATTATGTGGCAGGCCTGCACATAAATATGGCTTACTTGAAGTTGTTGATAATGAGAGTTTAGATAAATATCCTTCTGTCACCTCCTCGAGATAGCTAATGATCCAGCGTAACACATGACTTTTACTTCCTGAAAATATTAACTAGAAGCAAACAGTTTTGGTAGGCAGTAGCAGTTTATCTCTTCTATGTGGTTTGTCCTCTGCAGGTGATGTACCTGTTTCTACACACAGTGAAGGGCACTCCTTTTGAGACACCAGACCAAGGCAAAGCTCGTCTGCTCACACACTGGGAACAGATGGACTACGGTGTCCAGTTCACATCTTCGCGCAAATTCCTCACTATCTCACCGATTGTTCTGTAAGTATGTCTGCAGTTTGTAATGAAATATCACCTGCACTGGTAGACAGTTTGCAGTTTCTCTTTCACTTTGATGGCTAAATCAGCATGTAGTCAAATAGTAATAACATGAGGAATTACTTGGAATGGCTGCTTCCGGTTTTGGGAATATTCTCGCCTTCTTCTTCCCATCTGGGAACACTTAGGTAATTGATCTGTCGAGATTTCCGTCCTAACTCAGCTCGCCTGCAGGGGCAGATTTACCTCTAGAAATACTTTCTTTCCAAACAATGGGTCCTTGATTTCAGATTAAAGTCGGCTTCTCATTTCTTGCCAGCAACCACTGATTTTGTCTTAAAATATCTCACCATCTACTGGATTGATTGAAACTAAATCTTGAACCACTATTTATTTTTCCAGAAAAATGCATCTTAATGGCTTTTGGGATCCCCTAACTTTTTTCTAGCACTTTTTTAATTCCTCCAATGCTTTGATTTTTGACCAAATACCTACAAAACGTATGACACTCCCATCAGCCTCACTGTACTTTTTGTCTGCATGCTAACATGCTAAACTAAGATGATGTTAAACATCAGTATGTTAACATTGGCTGTATTTGGGACCGCCTACTACATATTACAGGTGACCGCAGTACGTGCTACATACTGCAGTATGGAACTGTTAAATCTATTTATTTTGTAGTATGGTAGGCCAGGCTTAGCCGGTTTCTGGTTTTGGAAAACGGTAATAAGCAATATTATAAAACATTTCAATAAAATTTTTTTCAGATTTCTCGTGTAAGGAGAACAAGGCTGCAGCTGTTCTGTAACAAACGTAACATTCAAGCTGTTTTAGTCCTACTACCATCACCAAGCCATAATGCTTATTAAGCCTGCTAAGCTAACATTTGATATCACGAAGACTACACAACATATCTTAAATCTAACATTGAGTCATATTTTTCTGTTATCAAGGACAGAGATGTTACATTGCTCCTTGTCTACTTCTGACAAGGATTTCAAGAATGACCGATTGTTTTGACTGCTGATTAAATAAAGATTACATTTTTTAAAAAGTCCGGTTGTTGTGACCGAGCGCTTTGCATTGGGACACAGTACATGAGGTACAGTGGTCCGATGCATACTGGAGATTCTTTCTGATCCAATATGACATCCGGGTGTTTTCGGCATACTGCAGATTTTGCTTTTGGTTTGCATACTACATTTCAGTACGTTCTGCTAGTGTAGTAGGCGGTTTTGAATACAGCCATTGTTACTGAGCTCATGTTGTCATGCTATGGTTAGCATTAAGTACAGCCTCACAGAGCCACTAGCATGGTGTAAACTCTTCTTTTTGTTGCAATACCATTCATTCTGTCTCAAATTGTTCAACTCCTGAGTGAAACGAATATGCCAGCTAATTATATATAAACTCTATAGGGCACCTTTTAATGGAACTTCATTAACGCTACTTTTATTCTTAAAGATCTAATACTGCAGTTCTTAAACTCAAAATCCGAAGAACAGTCATAGAATGAGGTGTCGCTTGGTTACCTGTGGAGTTTATTTTCCCTATCATTTGTATTTGAAACTGTGTTTGTCATGTATACATAAATGTTGATGCTACAATTTACACTATTCTTCTCTCTCTGCAGGTATATTCTTGCCAGTTTCTACACAAAATATGATCCCACACATTTCTTAATCAACACAAGCTCCCTCCTTAGTGTCCTCCTCCCAAAGTTGCCTCAGTTTCATGGAGTACGGATATTTGGGATCAACAAATACTGACAGAACTGACTAAACACTGGACTTCTAGTTTTTCTGTTTCTGCTGAACTATTTTATGTTTAGAGGTTAAGGAGAAGAGAACCAGCTGGATGCGTCTTAAATGAACAGACTGTGTAGCGTAATATAGGAAAGTTGCAGCTTGTGCTGCCTCTTGCAGCCTGTGGGGAAAAAAATGCACTGCTGCTCTTTCATGAATTTCCCCCCCTTTACTGACATTCCCGATGCATGTTGTCAAAAACCAGATACCTTGCTCTTGACTTCAAGAAAGAGCAAATTTGAACAGCACTGCTTTCAAATGTAATGTATATTCATTATTTTTAAAACTTCATCACCTTCAGACCAAATTGCACTGCCTGCATGCCTGTAAAACTGTCTGGTTGTTGCCATAAATGTGAATGAATTCAGCGCAAATTCATTGTGGTTCATGTTCTGACAACACTTGCACAAGTTTACATTTTCTTTCATGCTTTTTTCCCCCCGATTCACTATGAAGGATTTACATGCAGCATACATTTACATGCCCATAATAAACACAGAAGTCTTTTTTTTTGCTATGAGACACATAATCATGTAATTTAACATTTGCTTTAAAAGCCAGGATGTCTTTTCCCGCTTATAAAATGAGCAGTGAGAGCTACATAATGTGCACACGTGGTGGTTCTTGTGTCGAGGGGTGTAAACATTAGTTGATCGAATGCGGGCCAGTTTGTAAGCTGGGGAACTCCAGACACTTTACATGACGCCACCAAGGGAGGGCCTGACAGTGTTTTCAATATCCTCATATATCCAAGGGATTCCCCCCTTCCGCATGCAATGTTGTTGCTTTTGCATTACAGTGAGGTGTGTGTTTTAGGGAAGTAAAATGCAGTGTTGATTATGCCTACCTGAGCCTGGGAAACATGCAAATAATGCTAGCTGTATCAGCTGTTTCATACGTGTTGTGTAATCGAGTGTAATCATTTGCAAGTGTTACTGGGGTGTTCCCTGCCTTCAGATGCGGGGAGGACATTCACATTAATGTAAAGAAGCCAGTGGTGGGATGCAGAGGACAGCTGAGCTAAATGTCATCAGATATGGCTCACTGGAACTTAAGAGTGGGAGAGAAGGCATGAATACACTGTTTTTTCTCTTCAACATATACTGAAAGCGAGCTGATTTTAAGATAACGCTATCTCACCTGAACAGCAACTTTAGTCATCAGCTGCAGTTTTCCCAGTTCAGCTTCCACTATTAATTTAACATAAACTCAGTAAACCTTGATGAGAGGTGCTAGAGCATGCTGTATATTTAAAACCAGAGGGAACCCAATGCCCAGGAGGGAGAGTGTGACAGATGCATTCATTTTGACTTTTGAAACATGTAAAGATTTACTAAAGGAGATGTAAGAGGTAAAGTGTAGATATGAGAAAGGTCAGAAATTTCTAGTTTGCTTCAGGTGGTAGAACTTCGCGAGACTTCTTTAGAAATAAATATTTTCACAGATTTAAAGACATCAAAGAGGCCAAAATGACGGGAAAACCAAGATAAAACACTTTGGGGACCAGGGGGTTTTTCAAAAGTAAACTACGGTTTCATTTGGGATTATAGATAACCAAGGAAAAACAAAAGCTGTTATTAATAATGCTGACTCATTGAGTGACTCATTTGTCAAATATGAAGATTCAAAAACGACTAGTTGGTAAGTCAAAACAGTAGGGCATTGATCCAACGCAATATCAATAATGTATTGACATAAAACAAATATACCCCAAATTTGCTATGCAAATGCAATTATTTATTTTTAAAATTTTTTATAACATTTTACACTGAATCTTAATTTTTTTGTTCGATTGTCCTTTTTTTTGATTGTAAGGACAAAAACTATTGAAAGATATCTTGGACTGAGCGGACTTATGTTCATTTTTCACATTTTATTAGTTGCAGTCACAGCTGTGAATAGGAATACAATAAAAACAACAGAAAATCCATAAAGAAATCTTGTGGTGGAAGAAGTAGAAGTCTATTGAAAAGTACAAAAGTATTGTCAGTGTGATTTTTTGATTATACAGATACATTACTTTAGCATTTTATGTTGTAGCTGGTCAATTACAGCTATTTTTAACTAAAAAAAAAGTAATCTATAACAATGCGTCATATTTTATAAATTGATCATATATTTTGTATGTAAAGCCTTGATCTGGAATGTAACTAGATAAATGTAGTGGAGTAAAAAGTTCTTTCCCTGTGAAATGTAATGGATATAGAAAGTACCATAACACTGATACACTCAAGTACTCAAAATTGTACTTTGTTTTTCTGCCACTTAAGAAATCCTATTTTAGTAAAAGGCTAAAGCACCCAGAGTGAAAAACAAAACATCTTTTTGGCTTCAAATGCAATTTAAATTACCCAAAGCCATGTGGAAATCTAACATCTTGCAAACTTTCAGTGCTCTTAATCTTATACAATGATGCTACTGCATAAATGTCAGCTCATTTACATTTTTTTTATTCAAAATACTTTGGGACACTTCTAAAGATTTATGTCCATTAACATGAAAACAGTAACATACAAACTTGACCAACATTTCCTCCCCGATGCAGAAAGCTAGAAAAAACTCTGTTATTCAGAGAGGCGAGAACTCATCATATGATGTTCTGTACATCTGGACGCTCTCATTGCAGTGATCCCATTTAGAGCCTAAAGGCTGTGAACACTATGTTTTGAAAGTGAAAACGTAAAACCTTTGCTAAGCTAAGACTAAAGACAACACAGGCTATGTTCCCAGAGTAAAAGTTAAATTGCTTAGACCTTTAACCAGTAACCATCACTGAGATTCACTGTATTTTAACATAAGCCTTTTTCCCCTAAAAAAAAAGAGATATGGCTTTAGTGCAAATTCAAATTACACAACCAATTATGTATGCAGATAACAGCTCTGAACACACTATTCTGCCTGTGATTGTCATTGTAACTGAAATGACAATCCAGGCTTTTCTTAATAAAACATCCAAAGTCAGCCTGGATGTTGCCACAGGAGCCGCGGAGAGCTTTTCTCCAGCCACCTTTCTGAAAGGCAATAATAACAGTTTCTATTTTCATACGTCCCCAACGCTGTGCCGTCTCACTCGGGTTTCATCATAGGTTTAATATCGTCTTCCTCATCGTCTGTGTCAAAAAATTCATCCTCAAAAAAAGATCCTCCAAAGCCATATTCCTGTGCGTGGACAGACACCTCATTTGACATCAAGTGAGGTGACCCTTCGATGAAATCAGCAAATCTGTTAAAGTGACAATATGAGTGTTTTAGTCATCATACAAAGCATGTCCTGGTATTTAGGAGTAACTACACATTTGGTTATATTTACAACTTCAGAAAAAGGGGGGGTGGTCAAATAATGACTCAGATAATGTTAAATTCCTTTATCTCTGCCCCCACACCCCAAGTCAGTCACACTACTGAAAATAGTATAAATAAAGCATTAATAATTCATTATCAAACAATTCTTGATCATCATCATTTTAAATATTGAATACTGATTTGTAATGCCTTAGTTTTATTATATTCATGTTCACAGCACTGTACTGTACTGGATTAAACTGCATAGTAATATAAATGTATGACAATAGAAAATTACCATTTGAGATTATTTTGATATATGAATGAAGTATATTTGTACAGTTTCACAACACTGAATCAAATTTGATTTAATGTGGCTTTTTTGTGGATACTAGATCAACAGAAAAACACCCTTCTTGTTAAAGTGAAAAGATCTCTACAATTAATTATTTACAAATACAAAATGCTTGTTTGCATAACTATTCACACACTTTAACATGATACACCTACCATCACTGTTGCAGCCATTTGGTTTTAGAAGTCACGATTAGTCAAGGGGAGATCACCTATGTGTAGTAGTCAATGGGTTTTAGTTGACTGTGGCATGAATCACCCTGTACTGTACCTGGAAGGTCTAGCTCACGGTGAATCATTGTTTTCTTTTACTCATTGTCAAAAAAGCCACATTTGATCTACTTTAAAACATGAAAACTTACAAGGGGAGCGAATACTTTTTATAGCCACAGTCTCAAACGTAAGCTTATATGCAAATTAAGTAAATTAAATTAAATCTTTGTTTTGTGTTAAACCAAGGCTGGGACTGAACTTAAAACACACATTAAAGACATGTATTTTAAGAACTGATATACCTTTTCGGGGACTGAAGCCTGGACACTGCCTTCCACGGGCTGAACTCTGGGCTGTTACAGTACTTCCTCAGCTCCTCCAGAGCATGCCGAGTCTCTTCCTCCCCCTGCTTTATATACTCCTCCTCAGTCAACAAGCGCCGTGGCTCTGGCTTCCAGCGAACATACCGTTTGAATTTTCTGCACAACACATCAAGCTCTCAATAAAAATGATAAGAAATTAATATGACTACTGGTTCTAAAGGGAAAAAGCAATATAACATTGACTGTTATATCACTTCTTTGAGCATTAGCAGTTATATAGCTGAAATAAGCAGACATGATGCAAAACTTTCCAAAGAACAAATGTCTCTTAAATTAAGAGATTATAAAATAATTTAGTGCAGTATCAAAGACTTGTACATTCAATAACAAAGAGTGGTCTTTTTAATGAAAATGTGACATTGTGGTTTACAACCACAGAGCTGCATTATACTGCATGAGACAACAGGAACACCACATGTACTGTTTTAAAGTGGTTTTCAGGTTAACATAGTACTGTACTCTTGCGCCACCTTCTGTCAGCATTGTAAACACCCACCTCCATGCAACAACTGCCAGAGAGACTGGGTACTCCAGATTTTTGGAGAACAAAGCTGCCACGATGATGGCGAAGGCAACTTGCTGAATCTGAATCCCTAAATAAACCAAGAGCAGGCCAAATAGCTGCAGCGTCCACGACAAGATGTTAATGCTCTTCTCATCCACCAGAGGACCGTAACGGTAACACACAGCAAAACTGATGAATCCCACCACTGCTACATAACCTGACAAAAAATATTGACATACAATGTTTATGAAGAACTCTGCAACACGAGGCCTGCATGGTGAATTTGTAAAATGATTTACAGTGTTAACTCTGTAAAAATTCTAGTTCTTTTTTGCACATTTTTCTGGCCTGCTGCCCATCGTATTTTGATCCTAGGTGATTGGAGAGCACATGCTGTATTATAAATACACTGTAAGCATGCACAATGAAGTAGGGCCCGACTGAAATGGGATTTTGATGACCAATACTGATTTTGATATTTTAGGATTTCAAAATCCAATATTCTTTTTTTCTTTTCAGATACACATTAAGATGATCACTAACATTTGTTATGTGTAGTTATGAGACCTCACCAAGATAACATGACATGATATAATGCAGTTTAAAAATACACTTTTTTTATCATTATAAATAGCACTTTGAAAAAAGTACAGCTAATTATGTACACTAATTGCTGTGTTTTGTGGTGGAGTCCAGAAGGAAACAAAGAACAGAAGTTTGCTTCTATGAAAGCAAAGGCTGTATTTTTTACTCAGACTGAGGATGTTTGGTGTCAGCCTGAACATCATGTTTTTATTTTATCAGGCAGTGATGGAGAGTGTCATCAGGTACAGGATGACGGCATGGTTCTGCAATCTCTCCACACAGTCCAAATCAAAGTTTCAGCGCCTGGTACAGACTGAAAAGCTCTCCCTTCACTCCATCTATGAGCAGTCTGTACTCAGGCAGACGTGGAGGGTACTGTTGGACCCGTCCTACATCCTTCATACGGAATACGAGCTCTAGCCTTCTGCCAGAAGGTACAGAATCCCAAAATTCAACTTGAACTGTTTTAAATACGCTTTCGTACCCACCTCCATTAAAATTTTAAATCAAACTTTTAAATAGATCTGTACGCCGAGGCCTGGGAAGTGTGCAATTAACTTGGTGTCCTGCTTGTTTTTTATTTTATTTTTTTAAATTTGTTTTAATCTTTTATTGGATGTGTCATGAGTGTGTATGTAGCCTACGTGTACATCTTTGGCTGTTATATATGTGTTTTATGTGTATTGATTGTCTGTAAGAGCAGCTACTACAATTAGTACCTTTTCTATTCTGGCCGCCAAATGTGTATGGTCAGCTGAGGAATTGCAGAGTGCCCTCTGGTGGACAAACTATGCAACAACAACACTCATGATTAAACCATTCGTCTTCCGTCTATTCATTTCATTCATTCATTTAAAACAAAGGAACTGACTTCTCATTGTGCCTTGAGGTTGTAGTCAGGAGACTGTGTTAACAAACACTTGTTCACTTAAACAGGTGATTCATATTAAATGTCTCACGCTGACAAATACAGGGGATGCTAACTTACATGCACAGTTGTCTATAAATGTCTGTTTAATATGAGTCTTGCTTTGGTCTGATGTTACCAATTCCAGAGAGTGATTATGTATATAAAGTTTGTGATAATGAAGGGACTGTACCTAATGCCACATTCCAGTGTTCTTGTATAATTTTGTTGAGGTTCCTGCAGACAAGCTGGATGGCGTAAAGAGAAAACGACCAACCGCCAACAATCAACACATAAAAAGGGCTTTTCTGTGGGAACAGCAAACACAAAGGGTACAATAATTAAGTATGAGACAAAAGTGATTTAAACTATAAAATCATGGATATTTGATGAAAATGAAATACCTTACCTTAGGCAAAAAGCGTGCCAAAATGAAAAAGAGGATGATGAGAGAAGCAATCATGCCTGTGCTCATACCAGCAGAGTAGAAGAAGACTTGACTCCTTCATGTAAAGGAGAAAAATTGTTAATAGAATGTCATAATCCTGTTGAATCCTAACAGTGGAACATAAGTAAGAAAAATTACCTGCTGAGTGAGTCTGCACAGAAAAACAACAATACTCCAGCAAGGAATACCAAAATCAAGTAGATATCAAACTCTGCAAGAAAAAGAACAAAGTGTTAGCCATGTAATAGCATGTCACTAACAAGCATATTAATAGTGTTAATCTGCTGTCCACTTACTACGCATGGGCTTGACAGTGTACTGAGTTTTATCAGCAGGGTCGATCTTGAAGCATGTCTTTTTGCTGAACAGACCGATATTAATTGTGGTTTCATTGCGTCGCTCACGTAAAAAGCTCTGGAACCAGCCCCAGACACTGAAGCGCTCCAGCTCCTGCAGCTCCTCCTCACCTTCCACAGTTTCCACATTAAACACGTTTGAACTCCACACTTTGACCTGTCAGAAATGTTCAGTTAATAAGATCCTAATCAACTGAGGGTCGCCATAAGGAATTGGTCAAAATGAATCCTGTAAATTGAATGCAGAGGCTTCAGTGTTTTCTTGAGGTCAAAGATCACAATGTTTGATCACAGTGATCTCAGTGTTTCCCCATACATTCATTTATTTGTGGAGGCCCGTCACAATATCAACGCTGAATGCCACATATTGATTTTCGATTTTTTTTTTAATAGGCCTAATTAAAATCGTATTTGATTGCAGAGCTGCAGCCAGCGCATATTCGCCCAGCACATCCTCTCGCTCGTCCCTCTCTCTCTCTAGTTGACCTGTCCCTCTCTTTCTGGCTCTCTCCCTCTCCCTCATGAACACCGCTGCACAAATCAGTCCAACACAACGCTGTCAATGTCGAGACCCAGGTTTTAAAAAAAAGGTATTAGCAAGCATGTAAGGAGCCCAGCTAAGAGTTCTGTATTTGGCTGGGCACCATTCATGTAACTTACCTGAATTCTTGTCCATGTTTGCCTCCATGTTGGCACGACAGAGTTCTTGTAACAGAACCGGTTGGACCCTGACATGGCATACTCCTGTCCATCCTTGAGATCAATTACTTTGATTCCTGAGTGTGACAAGCAGAGGCATGTATGTACTGTAATACTAAGACTGCATCATATATTTATCAGTTGGCCAGTTTACTGTAAGAGAACCCTGTGACATGGATAACAAAGATGTCCATTATCTTAAAAGGCACTCATTTATGTCATGTAGGAAGTGAAGGATAATGCTGACAGTTATTATATATTTGTGTATTGTCAATAAATCCTACAAAATATACCAAAACTAACAACTCTGTCCCTCAGTACTTCTTAACTTCCCTTCCCTGTTTATGGCACTCATTGATTCCGACTTAAAATAGAAACATTTTTTTTATGTCTCAGCAACATATAGTTCATTTCTAAAAAGGCTTGGAAATTTCTTGAAACAGATTAGCAATGTAGTTTTTTGCCCTAGAATTTTTTTTACATTGTTAAACTGTTGTTTTATATTTCCTTCAACATAACAGCTGAATGTGTGTGTTTATATATTTCTGTGCATACATTTATTTATCTTACATCTTATAGTCATATGTTTATTAACAGGAGCCACACAGATAAACTTTGTTGCATACAGATAAGCTGTGCAACATAAGTAATGTATATCTAGCGAGTCAAGCTAAAGTTGTA
Source organism: Lepomis gibbosus (assembly GCA_029875015.1). NCBI lineage: Eukaryota > Metazoa > Chordata > Actinopteri > Centrarchiformes > Centrarchidae > Lepomis > Lepomis gibbosus. The sequence goes on from JAPMOB010223665.1 coordinate 17,551, forward strand.
ATAGTAATACCAGCCAGCCCTCATTAATACTTCCACTGCTCGAAGAGCAACTAACATAGTACAAAATCCCAGTCACCCTCTCAACTCATGCTTCACCCTTCTCCCAACTGGCCGTAGATACAGACTTCTGCTCTACAAAAAGGCACGCTTCAGGCAAAGGTTTTGTACCCTGCGCTATAAGAGCACTAAACTCACAGACAAACTAATAATGTCACTTTTGTTTAATGTGTAGATATGTGTATATTGTCCATATGTTATGTGTATACTGTCCATATATGTTGATATATGTGTGCACTAGGGGCTCTTGTACAGGCTGTGAAAACAAATTTCCTCCACTGAGGACAAAAAAAAATGAATCTGAATCTGAATCAGTTTGAAACAGTTTGTTTTCTAACTACGCATCTACTTGGATATAACTTCTGGCCTATTTTGTGCAGAACCTGACAAAGTACGGCCTCAAAACTTTAACGCTAAGTCGATTCATAAACTCTCTGCCAGTCCAAACACATACTACATTATAAGCTTAAACGAATAAATAAATGAATATTACACCATGGTTGTTACCTTCCTACTGAGCTTCGTAGATATGAAACAGGTTTCTGTTTAGTGACGGCCTGCTTTTATAATTATGCTGGTTAACTTAAGAACAACCTGAGGGTGGAGCGCTGTTACAACAGCAAGATACATGATAAAATGTATTTAAATGTCTCCATTATACAAAGACAGACTCAGAGGACAGGCAGTAATTACTGCGCTATGAAAGTAAGTCACACAAAGGCTTAGTATCCATTCACTCCTGTGTAACATAACATACAGTTTCGAATACCAAACACAAGCTAACATGAGTTAGCCAAGAGCAATGATACATGTTTAAAATACGTATGATATTTATTAAGGTCTCTGTTATTGATGCGTAACGCTGCTACTTACCCGTATCTTGGTGTGACGTTTGAGATAAAGCTGTAAGCAGTACCATGAAGAATATGAATTTAGCATTTGTAGAAAAGAAACCGTTTATCATTTTCATGCATCCCGCCATGATGATAGCACCATATCCCTCCTCTTATGTTTGGCCCCGCCTCTTCCTCGTCCGGCAGCTCTGTTGAGTTACAGGCTGTGCAGCCAATCACAAGCTCGCAATGGAAGTTTTCATCATCGGTGTGCGTTCAAGGTTCAACGTTTCCAAGGCTTTCACGATAAGAAACCTTGCTTTGTTGACTTTTCAAATGAGTTCAAACACTACATCTCATCAATTCAGGGATCTTTAAAGCAAAGGGAATTAAAACTGTATGAACATGTATTACGTTTAAAGTTTTTTTTTATAATCCCTTACTCCCCCTAGCGATCATAGCTTGTAATTGATGTACTGTCATGTTTCAAATGTTTTTATACTTTGGTAATAAAAAAGGGCGTCACTTTGTGTTGAAAAGGGGTGGGGACATTTTAGGGCTTGGATTAGGGATGTGACAAAATACTTAGTCCATGAGACATGATTATGCACAATATTGGAGTCACAAGAACAAGACAAGAATCTCCAATACAATTTAGAAGATTTTGAACATTAAACTTTTAATTTCCTGCCTAGAGACATTTTCTGCACTAATTTAGCGTGTAAATGTCTTTATTTACATGAAGGGAAACAAAATTCAGGTGGCAGGTGAAAATTCAGAATATAAAAATATTATCAAATATAATGCAGTAAGCAGCAGCTTGTTTTTTTAAGCTTTTTTTGGACAAAGCAGATCTGTTTTGTTTCTTCTATATTTACATTGCATTTCATGTTTTCCTATTGTGCAAGTAAACCTTTCTCATAAATTCTTATTTGTTATTTGACATTTCTTGTTGAAAGTTAATTTTCAGAAAACTTTTAGCAGATGCTTTCAAAAAGAGATGGAGACATGTCCCCAGCAGCGTCATGATTGTGTCCATGTTGGAAACTTACTTTAGGTCCTAGGAGATCGTGGAACCCAGAAACCTGAGGGTTTCCTATAGGTTCCGACAGCAGACACTGCAGCAGAGTATGGTCATAAGGGGTGGTGTTGGGGTGCTCATCCTGAATTCTATTGCCATCTCCACAGTTTTGAGCATGTACAAAATGGTAAAGCAGGGCAGCAGCTACCATTGAGGACTCTGAGGTCATGTCCTTCGTAACATTTCTAGGGAATTTTAATGACATTATACAAGTACGCACATATTTGTCATTTAGGC